>JADKLZ010050465.1:2640-16650 GCA_021533235.1 Biomphalaria straminea | reverse complement strand
ATATACACGGAGAATGTGCCTAGTATTTTCTACTAGGAGGTGATGTGAATGAGTGGTGTTAAAGGGCTTGGCTTCCAAACCATGGTGTTGGGGTTCGAATCGTGATGCAAACTGAGATTTTTACTTTCGGGAACTTGAGGACGTCTCTCAATCTATCCAGCTCTAAAGGGTAGCTGACATTAAATGTGGAAAACTAAAGGCGGTTGGTCGTTGTGTTGGCCACATGACACCCTTGTTACCTATTGGCCAGAGAAAAAGATTACCTTTACATCAGGTGCCTCATAGATAACTAGGTCTGAAAGGGGAACTTTTACTTTACTTTCTAGTAGATCTATTACACCAGGCATATGAAACACAACGTTCATTAAATTATTTTTATTGGCTCACGATGATGCAGATGATGTAACGGGTGTAGCACAGTTGACTATATTCATATATTCATAAGGGCCTGTGACAGGAATTTCGAGATAGATGAGGAGCTACTTGAGCTCTGTTCTATGCATAATACCATAACAAGCTAGAATGTTTTTGAGAAATAACAGAAGTGGATATTGCAGTACAATTTATTTTTTGGTAAAGGTAGCTAGTTTAGCAACGGATGGCGCACCAACCATTATGAAATGGTTTTGATGCTAAGCTACTTAAAAAATAAAAGAGACTTATGCTAATCTATATATATAATCCTCTAAGTAAGAGGTCAAACACACAAAAGTTCAAACACACAACATGCCAGCGGCAAGTAAATAGGGAAGATCCCATGGCGCACGCACGCGGTGTGAATGTAAATTGGTGCATCCCAATCCGCACTATTTTGTGAATGAAAGTGGTGTTTATATAATTATCTCTTCTTCTCAGATTATTGTCATAATATTAAAAGTATTTCCACATTATTGTGTCGTTAGACTATTGAAACTAGAACAACAACAATACACGGATAGAGTATACTCTCAGGTTTCACTTTAGAAAGTACTTTAATTACGCACATTCGTTCATTAGATATGATTACGAAAGGTAACTCATCTCTCTATTCCTAGATCTAGATCTAGATCTAAAACTCGAATTCAACTCTAAGAAGATTATAGAACTTCTCTTCGCAAGTATAGTTTTATGCTTTAGCACATGAATATACTAATTATAGTCCATTTAATCAAATTAACATTCAAATTTGTTTTTCTAAAGCATTGTTACATGAGTGCAGCTATATTCTTAATATCGCGTAAATTAAGGTCAATTAGCCATTTTTTTTTAGCTCCATTCATAGTATTCTTCATTCATGAATTCACGCATTCGCTTTACTTATAACAAGCAAATGGGAAGATCCCATGGTGCAACATGATGTGAATGGGAAATAATATATCCAAAATCCGCACTATTTTCATTCACAAAATAGCATAGCATAATTTTTTTTTACTTTAAAAAGATTTTAATAATGTCCGGAAATTTCCAGGACTTTTTCGACCGGCGGCATAGCATTTAATAACATTTCAGGAGATTTCCAGGGGGCTCCTGGTAAATTAAGAGGCCGCGGGAAATCTGTTATGTTTTATAAAATGGTTCAATTTAATAATTTATACACCTAAAAATTAGCACGGGTCCAAAGAAAGTTCGGGACCCACTGTGGTCGCATATGTTGTAGTATTTTTTATTCATGAATTCACTTATAACAAGTAAATGGGAAGATCCAATGGCGCAGCAAGGTCTGAATGAAAATGGTGTATCCAAATCCGCACTCTTTTCATTCACAAAATAGCATAGACATAAATAAATATAGACTGGAAAAAGGAATTAACTTCATATAACTTAATTTAATAATTTATACACCTAAAAAATTAGCACGGGTCCAATGAAAGTGCGGGACTCACTGCGGTCGCATATGTTGCAGTGCCTAAGGCCTGCCCTGGAAAATAGCGGCGTATGCTATGCCGCCGGTCGACTAGTTTTAATTAAATGTGCTAATTTTTCAGTGCATAATTTACCAAGAAGCATTATGTGCAGAACAATGACAGTTCTAACATGTACTGAGACCAGTTTCAGTTGTTATCCATTTTATTTTTGCCCGTTGCTTAAATCATCGCCAATTTTCAATGTTTCTGGTTGACATTAGACACGAATTTGATTATGTTCCCTACTACACAGATGTCCACTGGCTCTCCTGTCATAATGTATTGAAGGGATTTCTTGCACTGTGTGAGGATATTGTATTGTTTTTGAAAATGAAAGGTGAACCTGTCCAACCTGTTGAACATTTCCAAACTAACGAATGGGTTTTAGAATTTGGCATTTCCCGTTGATCTCACTGGTCAACTGCAAGACTTGAATTTGAAACTTCAAAGATAAAACTGTCACAACTTCATGTAATCATGTGAAGTGCTTTCAAGCAAAGTTACGACTCTAGATAAACCAAATAAGAAGCAAAAATCTTGTTCCCTACTCGACGCGCCAGGAACTAAAAAGATTAAAGACGGCTACATTTGGTAAATATGTCTTACACCAGGAATCGTTAGTAGATGCTTTCAATAACTTGAATAACTGTTTCGTGACTTTGTTTCATACGAAAAAGAATTGTCGTCGTTTGTATCTCCATTCTCATTTGCTTCTGAAAATGCTGCTGATAATGTGCAACTAGAGCTGATTGAATAGTCAGATTCTTAGTTGAAATCGAAGTATACAGAATTTGCCAAAGTTTTACAGAACGGGACGTCGAATTGAGGAAATTTGCAGCCAGATCTCTTGCTGTTTGCAAGCATTTATCTCTGTGAGCAGTTCTTTTCCATACTGAAAGCTACACAAACACCCCACCGTTCGAGATTATCTGCTCAAAATTTGTCATAGTGATGAAAGTGTCAGTGGCAAACAAACTTCAACATCACATTAATTACCTTGTAGGCTATCCCAGAAAAGATGTCAAGCATCAGGACAAAGATAGTAATGCGTAATCTTAGTAATTTTTTATTACCAACTAGTACTATAAATTTAGCTATCTAAGGGCATGTATGGCGTACGCTATTAATTATTCTATTCTATTGTATTGTTTCTAATGTACATAAAACTAGTAGGATGTTTTGCAACAGATTTTTTTGGGGGGAGGGAGGGTGTATCTAGGAGGTTTCATTAATGCCTTTAGACGTTCAGCGTTACACACTGATTCGAAGCGAGGTACCGCAAGGAAACAACGAGTTTATCCTCTCAGAATATGTAGGGCCTATATATCCACTAGATCTACCTGTAAGTCAACGTGGCAACTGAACACTACAGAGTAATTTAAGACTTCTTTTCTAAAACTTTATGTTTCTAATTTTACCAAATTACTTTATTCAAGAATTAATAATTATAATAAACTTTAAAAAAAAAAAAAAAAAAAAAAAGAGTTGTGGAGGGGGAGAGAGCGTTTTCTTTTTTTTGTTAGAAATTACAACCAGAAGAGATGTGTATAAAATAAGTAGATCTATAGCCTACTAGTTGTCCTTTAAATTATTCGTCACAAGGAAGTCATTCAGAGCCTAAAAGTTGACTCATTCTTTCTTTTACCTGTTTCAGATGTTCGTTCCATATTGAATGTACAGCAGGAGATGGTGGTACCAGAGTTTAAAACCTGGGACCATCGAGGCGACAGTCCAGAGTGCAGCAGACCACACCACCTGGCAGCCATGTTTTTGTGCATTTGCATCATTCATGATCCTATACTTAAACACGCATTATCCTGTACTAGTAGAGATGATAGTTTCTAGAACAAGCCGCTAGACCTATTAATCTTTAATGAAACGATATCCAACCAAAAACGTCTTTAGATTATGGTCTACTAAAATAAGAATCAACCCAAACAACCTGGTCTTACCTCTTCTCCGTCTAATAATTCTAATATTATCAAGATTTACAAGAGAAAGCTTTGTCCCTCAAGCCATTTCAACGGTTATTAGGCCTAAATGTAAATAGATGAAAATTTAAAACAAATAAGTTCGGAAATTTCCGGAATTATTACTAACCGCTTAAAGTTTTTAAATAAATAAGGATCGACCAATTGATAATTTCTGAACATTTTTTGTCAATACTCAACAATAAGCAATAATTCCTGTATGCTAATATCTTCTAATATATACAATTGTTTCGAAATAATTTGTTTTGTTTCTTTGTAAGGTTATGTCATGTTAAAAAAAGTAAAGCTTTTCATTTTACACAACCAAGCTTCACTCTGATTGGCATAATTTATATTTGAATTTTCAAAAGTTTTTTTCTGAAATAAATGTCTGCTGTTTACTTTTTTTTTCTAATAATAATAATAATAACAATCTTTATGGTCCATAAGGAAATTTGTCTTACAATTTGTGCATTATACCAAACAAAACATTTATAACTATAAAGAGAAACAAAATGTTCATTCACACCAGACTCACTCACAATTTACATGTCAAAAGTTTACATCAGATTGTTTCTGCTTAATGATTTGATTGCCAGAGAAACAAAAGAGTTTTTGTGTCTGTTTGTCTTTGCTATCGGTGTCTTGTATCTCTTTTGTGATGGTAAAATCACAAAATCCTGACCCAAAGAGTGATTTTTTATTTCTAGAATCTTTTTAGATTTTGTAAGGATATTTGTCTCAAACAGCTGCCCAAGCTGTTAAATTTTTTTTTTATAGGGATGTGTTAAAAAAAAAAACAACAGAATACAAATTAAAAAAGGAATTCTCTGTGTCTTTTCTGTTACAAATGCAAAGCTAATTTTTTTTTGTTTATCTTATTTTTTGGAAAAAAAACAACAACAAACAAATGATATAGTAGTTTTGCAGAAAAAACATTCATTATGCTTATGTTACCAGAAGTGACTGTTTTTATTTAACAATTTAAAGCATGTTTTTATCTCACAACTTATAGTCTTGTGCAGCAATTGGTGAAAAACTAAAATCTAAATCTAAAATGACAAACATAAAAATTACTTGGATTATTATCTGGATCATCAAAAAAAATAATTCTAAAGCCTAATTTGATCTGATTTACTGAAAAAATATATATAGAAATAAAAATGCTTTTGTAAATACATAAATCATGTTCACAATCAAATAAATATTTTAGGAACCAACTTAGTATTGGTATGTCAATTGACTAAACGTTTGTTACCAAATTATATCATCAAACACAAACAACATTTTATGTTTTTGGTTTGACTCTAGAGCAATCATTAATATCTATACATATCTTTATTGTTGCAATAGTGAATTTTTAAAATTCAAAGCAATAAAACTTAAAAGGATAGTAACAATCTGTTTCAATGTTTACTCCAGCAAAACAAAATTACACAAAATTACCAAATATACCTCAGTGGTAAATGGAAAACAAAATAAATAAAATTTCACCCCTTTTTTTTTTTAAAAAAAAAGAAAAGTATTACATGCATATTAATTTTGTTTGTTTTAGACATATCTCAATGAGAATTATTGTGAACAATATCAATAGAGAAATATAAATAAAGGGAAATAATCTTTAAGATTGACATTAGGACATTAAAAACATGTGTACCTTGATTGGTTTGTCTGACACATGAGTATAACTACACATTAGCATAAGTTCCTATTACTGTATTGTAAATATAGATTCATTCAAATTACACTATTAATAAGCTCCTGCCTTGTTAGTTTTTTCAATTATAGTGGTTATTCCCTTAATTGAAGTGCATGTTTATTCTTATTAGCAGTTTTGTTTCAGGTTTGTTATTAGCCTAATAAAAATAGGGAAGTATAAGATTTGAAAAACTGATATTAAAACTGAATATTCAATTTGTATGAATGATCTAACACAATCTCATTTTCTGAATATAGTATTTTATACATACAAATATTGTACGCCTTATTCATTAATAAAACATATGAACTCTCTTTTTTTGCTAATATACAAAGTCAAAAAATTGTAGTCAATACTTATAAATGTTACAAACTTGGATTCATTTTTTTCAGAATTAATAGGTTTTGATACCAGTAGTAGACCTTCTCACATAGAAATGATCTAGGTATGTATTTGTCTTTTCATAGAAGAACCTCATATTTAGGCATATCATTGTAATCCTAAAGGAGGTCTTTTAAACTCATTGCACAAGAACTAGTTGTTTTTTTTATTGTTCAGGAAAACTCAGATTTAAGCATTTCAATATTAGAATCCTAAGCTCTAAATTGCTTTCTTTTTTTTCATTATAGCCTCTTAAGTTCCTTAAGTGGACTTGTATATGTGTACTGGGGAATGTTCACACTAAAATTAATCTCAGTTATTCACTCTTTCTTTGCCCTTTTTTCATTTTAACAATAAATTCAGTAAGTTAAAAAAATAATAAAGATGAATCTGAAATATGTATGAGCAATGTAATCAAACCTAAAGAAAACAAGTAGGAAATTGAAGAGCGTAAGATTGGAAAATTATGAGATAAATAGACAATGTCATGATGTCATATTTACAGATCAACGTAACCACCTAAATAATAACAATTAATTTAAGCAGAAGAAAAAATAAAGTTGAGAATTATGATTCTACAGTAATAAAATATTCCATTAAAATGCTTCACATATCAATACTTCAATATTTTGTACACTGGAACACTAAAAATCTTTACTTTTTATGAAATTGCTTCTATGTATACAAAATCTCTAACTAATTAGGATAGTTTCTTTTTTATGCATATCATAAAAAACTTATGCTATATGTCACAGACACTGCTTCAAATAAGGAAGATTGCATTGAACTAACTTGATAAATGAAGAGTTTGTATGTACAAAATAGATATTTGAAAAACATAAGTTTGAGTAAAACAAATGTAGTACAATAAAACAGAAAAAGTTAAAGACATATTTGATAGAAATCATTTTAAGCCAAATTAAATTGTATAAACACAAGTTGCACAATAAAACAGAAAAAGTTAAAGACATATTTGATAGAAATCATTTTAAGCCAAATTAAATGGAATTCCCTTAACATCCCTGTCATCAGTCCCTCCAAATGTCAGCGCAACCTTTTCTCCCTCCTCACTTTCTACTTCAAGTTTTAGCTTCGAACCATCCAACACCGTAACCTGACAAATGGGGCAAAGCTCTAATGTTCTAATGCAGTCTCTGCAGGCACCCAAATGACCGCAGGGTAGAATGATGTAGTTGGCCTCTACAGAGTAACATGAACAACAAATTGTCTTTTCTTTCAAATAGGCATTCTCTCTCTTCAATAAACTGTATACCACAGTTTTATCCAATTTATCCTTTTCTGCTGTTTAAGATTTTAAAAAGTATGTTCTATTGATTAAATGAAATAATAAAATTAGAGCTATATATATATATATATATATATATATATATATATATATATATTTCATCAACTTACTATAGCAGGATTTCAGAGCATATATAATAGTGAATGTAGATATATTAACTACTACATACCATTTTGTTCTTTATTCTCTGGGAAATGGTCTGCCTCTACAGGAGACAAGGTTATTTCATTTTTCACATGAAGTTTTTCAACAGCTGCTTCTACTTCACTGACAATATCATCAGCTGGATGGTCAATTAGGTTAAGATTTAATGAATGGATATTTTGTAAATAAAATACTAGAACTATTCAAATACTAGAAATCAATATTAATACAAACAATAAGAATTATGTTTAATCATTATAGTAAGTTTGCATTAGCGATTACAGCATTTATTAAACACAGAGGTAGTATAGTTGTTGTTATTCCTCTTAAAGATACACTAATAAAATATTAGTAAACAGTTAGTAATAACAGTTCTAAGTCCTTGTTGTATAGGTATACAATGAATATACAAACATTGCCTTGACTAGGCAAATGCACGATTAGTCTAAAGTAAATAAAATTATTGAAATTCGCCATGAGAATTTGAAATTATTAATTATTATTATGTGTTTTATCTAGTAATATGATTAATGTGCACAAGATTTGTTGAGAAAGAAAAAAACAGAAACAGTAAGTTGTATTATCTGCAGAAATTTCTCTTCCTTTTGTTCACATTGAAAAGAAGAATCTAATATAAATTGTGAACATACATTACTGGTTATTACTATAGCTCTTCCTTATATATAAAATTTAATCATTAGCTCAGAGAAGATCTAAACTTTTCATTAACATTTGACATTTTTAGAAAAAAAAAACGTATGTACTTTAATGTCGTGTGCAGCAGTACCCTCATCTAACTTATATCAAAATAAAGAGCAGTTGACACACAAGTTCCACACACATAAATGAGGTGCTATCTCATATTTTGTCTTCACCATGTTGCTGTCAGAACTCCACATTAATCTCATCTTAACCACTTGCATGAGACATAAAATAAATATGTTTTTTCTTTATTCTGTTTACCAGGTTCAGCTATTCTCATGTAAAGCCATGACATTTGTATGTAGTTTCTGTGTTAATGCCTTTGCTAGAGGTTAAAAACATTCCAAGTAGCACAAGTCATTTCTCTGTACAAGGGGGAGAAATGCTGGAAGACAACTATTTGCCCATACAATAGAGACTGACAGGGTGGAGAAGCATCAGGGGAGACGTCAAGAGGAGGTCAGGCTAAGTGTACCTAGGCTCAGGTGTAGTTTGAATTAAAGCAGGAATTCTCAAGTCCATCCCTGTTTATGTCCCATTTAAGCAAGCAGGGCCAGGGGTGTGATGTTGAAAATTATGTTTGAGTGATTTTCTTTAAGAATAAACTTTTATATCTATAGTCAAACGTGTGTTTTGCATGCAATCTAAGTCCTCAAGTATGATAAAATAAAAACCACTAGTGACAAGCCAGGTTTTTCACTAGTTCAATTATATACATAGATTGATAGAAAAGTCAATCTAAATCTGAAATATTAACATAAAATGGTGCAAAGTTTTATTTAACCTACCTGGTTGAAATGGGGCGCAGATTTGGCTGTAATTTTTATGTTCCCTAAATGTCGATGCATTTAGTTCCCTGTAAGGCACATGAAGGCCACAGCGGTAACAAAATAATTCTCCTCCTGCAGTTAAAAAAAAAATTAAAAGAAATAAATCAAAGCAAACTTTTTAATGTTTCACTATTTTCCATAAAATATTCTTTGGCTTGCCCATAAGGCTTTCATACTTCCACTCCCTTCACAGCATGTATTACATACAAATGTAAATTACAATACTTATCTCCTTTAGTAAATTCTAAATGAATAATGACTTTAGGAATAATCTGGCCTACATGAAAATGTTCTTGAAATAGGAAAACTAGATTTGCCTGATGTGGTTATGATTTTTTTTTAATTACTTTTGTACAGCACAACTTTGATGCTTAAAAGTATTTTGGTCCAATCTCTGTTGTGGACCAGTGGAGGGAAGGAGGAATATCGTAAAATGTATGCCTGCTGCTTTAAGTTCTCAAAAAACAAAAATCTGATTGATTATTATATCATATGCATATCCATGTGATAATCTAGTCAATCATCTTAATTGGAGACTTAAACTCTGCTGAGTCTTTGATGTTTTGGGCTGATTTAAGCAACCTTTCCAAGCTCCAATATATATGTTATTGAGAAAGAATGAACACTTGTCTTAGCATATGGAATAAAAAATTGATGGTTAATTAGAACTATCTGTAACTCATGGGTCTGTAATCAGAGGCTGCCATGAAGTTTTGACACATATGAGGTAATTTGAGCGTGGATGATTAAACAAAATTTAACACAAAGCAGGTTTTAGATGAGTAATGCTAAAATATTTAAAAAACTATGATGCAATTTTAACTAGTGCCATCTCATATATTTGCTAAGACAATTCCAATAACATACTGACAAAAAAAAAACATTCTAATAAAAACTGTTTGTAATTAGTTATTTTAAAAAAAGGACCCCATCTTCTTTAATTGAATTAGCTCAAGTAATATATTATCAGATAATCAATAGAACGAAATTTCAGACCATAAATAATTACCTTTATTATAAAATCCTGCAGTTGCGATGACTTTGTCTGAAAATAAAGGATGGGCTTTCAAAGACAACAAGCTGTCAAGTCTTTGATGTGGCTTTCTGAAAGTAGTGCTTGTAAGAAGACTGTTTCTACTGGTTATCAATTCAGACATGTCTCCAAGCTTTCACTTTTCTTCTATAACAACAAAATATGAAAGAATAAAAAGAATATTTCAGAATTATACAGAATATAGATATAAGTTTATTAATTATAGGCTAAAAAATGTTAAAAATTCATTTTGCTTGAATCTAAATGTAAATTTCAGTAGGTTTCGATGGGTCTCACAGTAAATATTTGTTTTGTTTATTTCAATTGAGATAATTTTAAATGTTAGTTTTTAATTGTTTAAAAGTACAAGTATTTATTCTGTGTAGGCCTATATTTTCCTTTCTCTAAAAAATCAGTAAAATAAATGTAAAGTTCAAAGTTACATAAACTTTTAACAGCAGACATAAATATAAGGTCTATAAAGAAAAAAGTGTTTTGTAATGAAGTGGATGAAAGTAAAAAGAAAGTCAAGATTAATTATTAGACTTATAAATAAAGTCTAATAATTATTCATTTTTAATAAAATTAGACTTTATTTATTTATTTTTGATAAAGTTCTGGTAAAATATATATATATAAATTAAGAAAACGGAGTTGATATGACAGATCAAATAAGCATGTAGGGCTTTTAAAATTTACGTTTTTATTTTCTCTTGTCCTCTGTGCTTGCTAACACTCCACTACCTATAAAATGCATCCATTACTGACATGCATATAAAATAGCTTCTATCAGGGCCGGTCCTAGCAATTGCAGGGCCCTATGCAAAACTGATTGTGCTGTGCCTATTCTGTGTGGGAATATGGATAATAAGTGAAACTTAAGATTTTGTAAAAGGAAAAAAAAAATTTACTTTGCTAAGTTAAAATTTGTACTGTACTTTACGAACCTTAAAACCAATGGTATATTTATATGCCAGTGACAATAAAGGTAAATAAACATAGACATATATATTTATATCTATGTAAATAAAGTATTGGAACTTCCGATTAAGATATAAATTCACCTGATTATTACATCTTATTACATGAAACATAGATTGGGTCATGAAGACAGCAACAGACCAGAAGCGAAGCGGTATACAGTGGACACTCTGGAAACAGATGATCTCGACTTTGCAGATGACTTAATTATAGCTCTTCTTTCTCACACACAGCAGCAGATGCAGGAAAAGATAAATATTGTTGCAGACAATTCTGCTAGAATGGGTCTTACCATAAAAAGAGGAAAGAGCAAGGTGTTCAAATAAAGGCATCGAACACTACACCCATTATAGTACAAGGTGAGGCGCTGGAAGAGGTGGAAAGCTTCACCTATCTAGGCAGCATTATAGATCACCATGGAGGAACAGATGCAGATGTCAAAACCCGCATTGGTAAAGCTCGAGCAGCCTTCCGTCAGCTGAAGAACACCTGGGGATCTAGGGAATTAAGCACCACCACCAAGATAAGGCTATTTAACACCATTGTAAAGCCGATACTACTTTATGGAGCAGAGACCTGGAGAACCACCGTCACCACCGTCAAAAAAATCCAGGTATTCATCAACACCTGCCTGAGGAAGATTCTTATGATCCGCTGGCCAGACATGATCTCGAATGAGGAACTGTGGCAAAGAACAAAACAGCAGCCCATTGAAATAGATATCCTTCAGAGACGCTGGAGATGGATAGGTCACACCCTGCGCAAGCCCGCATCCAACATAACAAGGCAAGCCCTAACCTGGAATCCCCAAGGAAAGAGGAATAGAGGACAGCTCAGGAACACATGGCGCCGTGGTCTGGAAACAGAAGCCAAGCAGATGGGCATGACATGGAGACAGTTGGAGAGACTCGCCCAGAACCGAGATGCCTGGAGAAAGCTGGTTGGTGGCCTATGCCCCAGTAGGGACTACAGGCAGAGATGATGAATGATGAAGATGACATGAAACCTGACAATGCCTTTTTTCTTTTGTTGCGCGTAGGATTGGCGTTTTTCGCAATCAATGACAACCACAAATGACAATTTTGTCTAGATTTTTCTGGAGATTTTAAAGAGTTTTCAGGAGATTTTAATAAATTGAGGAGATTTCTAGGAGTTTTTCGTATATATATTGCAATTTATTAATTACACCCTGAATTAGCGTGGAGCCTATGAAAGTGCAGTGCCCACTGCAACAGCATTGGTTGCAGTGGCCTAAGACCGGCCCTGGCTTCTACAACAAGCAGTCCAGCTACTGGCCTTCATGTATGCCTCAGATGTTGGGTCTGTAGGAACTGTTATCACTGACAGGAAAAGGCAAAAAGGGAGTAACTGGAAGGGCACCTTTACATTGGTGAGCTATCTAGGCCAGAGGAAAATGAAAGCAATGAATTCAGGCCTCTGCTATTCCTTTGTAGTTTAACTATATAGGCCTATCCAAACATGAGAAAGCCTGAAAGGAGTTGATGTTGATGAAAAATCAGGAGCCAGTGCCAGCTTAGGCTTATAGGGCTTATGTATCTTGCAGCATTATAGTCGCCATACTGGCCATAGATAGGGCTACATACACCAAGTACTACAGTCTATGTGTATCATGTATGTCTATATATATATTAATATAGAATACACTAGATTTACAATATTTACATAAATATAATCAAATATAATCTAGTCTGGATTCTACTTTCTAGATTTAAATCTAGAATCTAGATCTATCTAAAATATTTAATTTAGATCTACTCGGGTAGTCTACTGTGATTCTACTTAAGTCTAATCACTAATGCCTCTATATACTATATATTAATTACTATATATAGAGTCTAGTTACTCTAGTAATGCAGTCTGCACTCGTGATCTAGCCAACTAGGAGTAGAACTAGACTCTCTAGTCACTCTAGATCTAGTATTACTAGACTCTTGACTTTACTAGTATGCAGTGACTCTACTAGACTCTAGATTCACTCTAGAATGAAAGAATGACTAGATCTAGATACTAGATAGTAGATTGTCACTAGATGATCTATTCTAATCTAATGACACTAACTAATCATCTAATGTAGTTAAATATAGCCAATGATTGACATTGAAGGCCTACTAGATCTAGTAATACTAAGTAATAGTATTGTCACTATTCCCGTCTATTGACTATATATATCTATGAAGTATAGTCTATAGGAGTATAGCCCGGATAGTATATAGTATAGGCCATAGGCGCGGCATAGGATAGGCCTCCTATAATCTTAAATTTTAAATAAATAAATAAAAGGTAATTTCCGCATTTATGGCGGCCGTATGTAAATATCGACATCAAAATGCGGAAATAGCCAAATAAAATCATGATCTAGTCTATACTATAGATCTAGTACTTACGATATACTCTACTCTAGTAGACTAGTACATAGTCTATTTGATCTCACAATGTCTTTCAATACTTTCATGTTTTCATAAATCGGAAATTCCTGTTATTTTACACTTGCTTAAAATAACTTAGACTATCGAAAATTTGACCTAGATCTAGATCTATAAATAGAATTAACTAAGATTTAGTAGAAAATAATATAATCATAACAATAATAAACACATTTCTATTCTTAACCGTAGCTATAATATACGGTCCAACCTCATTCAGGGACGAAGAAGGTATAAGGTCTAAATTCTAAATGATGTAGATCAATAAATCTCTCTATATTTTAAATGAATATTTGACGCGTTAAATATAGAATAAAAAAACTAAAACATGACACCTTAATTATAATAATCGCTCATACTTTTCTAAGTACGACCTTTGTGCGGTGGCGTAGATATAGTAGGAGGTGAGGGGTCCATATTTGTTTAGTGGGAGGGGGGATGCAATTTAAGTGTCTGCATATTTTCAAACATTAGAGCCTAAAATTTAAGCTCATGCCATGTGTTATTTTGTTGTTCATATTGTTATGTAAATCAGTTAATTACGTTACATGTAGGCCATATATGTCATGATGTCGAATATTAAAATCCAGTAGAGTAGCTAGGAATTTTTCATCATTTTTGTCACTGGGGGCTTGGC
>JADKLZ010050464.1:5432-17848 GCA_021533235.1 Biomphalaria straminea | reverse complement strand
TTGGTGGAATCAACGTTGGTATCGTTAGTTAGGAGAGAAAGAGTTAACAGACACACACACTTTTAGACATGTACATTCAGATATTCACATCCAAAGATAGACTTTGAGAGATACACATTCAGACAAAATACCAGATACTGAAGTCCTTCAAAGAGCGAGTCTGCAACGCATCCACACAATCCTGATGCAGTCCCAGCTGCGATGGACACGTCTGCAGAATGGAAGAACAACTCATCCCTAAACGACTCTTGTATGGCCAACTAAGCGAAGGAAAGTGCTCGCAAGGTGGTCAAAGAAAGCGCTTCAGGGACACCCTCAATGCTCCTCTGAAGGCGTTTAGCATAGACCCAGGCACCTGGGAGACAGAGGCATATGACAGAGCATCTTGGCGTCGCGCTGTGAAAACTGGCGCACAGGTTGCTCAGGAAAAGAGAACAACGCACAAGACAGAGCATAATGGCGTCGCGCTGTGACAACTGGCGCACAGGTTGCTCAGGAAAAGAGAACAACGCACAAGACAGAGCATAATGGCGTCGCGCTGTGAAAACTGGCGCACAGGTTGCTCAGGAAAAGAGAACAACGCACAAGACAGAGCATAATGGCGTCGCGCTGTGACAACTGGCACACAGGTTGTTGAGAAAAAGAGAACAACGCTGGCAGAAGAAAAACGCCAGAGAAGAAAAGCAAGGTCAATGACACTAGATCCAGCTGGAATAACCTGCCCAGAGCGCGGCCGAACACCCCGGGTTCACATAGGTCTCACCAGCCACATGAGGAGGCATAAAACCCCAGTGCAAAAGCCCTCAGCTACCTGGATGACAAAGTGGTCACCACGATGGACGAACTATATAATAGATTTTCAGAGATACACACACACACACTTTCAATGGGACACACATACATATTAGGTGACACAAACATACACAAAGGTCCATTTCCTTTTGTGGACCAGTTGGATGAGGAAGGAGATATATGAAAGAAGGTTTCCGTACTGTATTTTTCAAAAGCTATGTAAAGTACTATTTAAAATTGTTTTTTTATTTATCTGTTGTTACTTTCATTATTTTTAGCAAGCGGTCTAATTCTCTACATAAGTGGGCCGTTGAAATAATGGCGCCCCCCCCCCAAGAAAAGAAAGGAAAAGCCTTCATTGGTTAAGGATAAAGAGCAATTAAAACAACTTTTTTTATGTTTTGTTTAGCATGGCGCTCTAGTGTGTAAGTGGGGTATCCTGGTATGTAAGTGGGACACGCTGAGTGAGACTGTGTGTGTGTGTGTGTGTGTGTGTAAGACAGCAGTGGCGTAGCTAGGGTGGGGCTAGGAGCCGAGAGAATTTGAACATCCCTCCGGGCCCTCACTTCAAGGGGGCTCCCAAATAAGTTTGTTTTTTTTTACATAAAAAAAAGTATTACGCAAAATGCCGAAGCCCTAAAGAGGTCAAGCCCCAAATGATGGAAATTTCCTAGCTACGCCTCTGTAAGAAAGTGTGCCTGCGATGACTAAGTACAGTAGAGACTAATACAACCCATCAGTGAGTAGACGGGAAACTAATCCACTTCACAGACGTGTCTTCACAGACGTGTCTCAAAATTGTAAGTGATAAGGAACTCGGGCAACACTTACACACACGCACCAAACATATTGCAATACGCAAAGCACACATACAGCACACGACACTTAAACAAACAAATTACATATTCCAGCAGCGCTGCATAGGCATCGTACTCTATAGCCCAGGGCCCCCCATGCTTGGGAGTCCTATGCTCAATGCAGGGCTTCTTTAGGCCGATTGCGCCAAATTAGGCCCCGCACCTGTAGGGGCCCCGCAATCTGTATTTATCATATCGATATCCGTCTTGACTCTTGCCACATGCCTTTTAAAAATGAAGGACTTAAAAGGGTTAACATATTTAGTGCATTGTACGATTGACGTAGCTTTAATTAACCCATTGACACCTATTGCGTTTAAATTTCTTCCCATGCATGTTGTATAATAAATGTTGATATAATGATCTTATTAATAGTTGTTATTGTAAAACAAAAATTAGATAATTAGATAAGGGTCCTCACAACCATCTATTAAAATGGGCCCTGCAATTTGTAAGGCCGGGCCTGCTTCCAGCAATGTTTTCAATCATTTTAAAGAAAGGTCATACGCAAGAGCAAAGCAAGTTGTCCGTCTGTTCTAAGATTCAGTGTAATATTGCGTCAATGAGTCACGTGTCTGATATTTACCTTTCAAAATTGAAATTTTTTCTGTTTAATATCGTGAAAAAAGGCCACGACGTTTATTAATAGATCCGTATTTACACCTGGGTTCCGCAAGGTTGTTAACGCCGGAAGTGGTAATGAGCTTAAGCCCATCATTACCTATAAAATGCTTCCAATGGCATGCGTCTCAAATAGCCTCTGATAACCAGTCCAACTCCTGGCCTTCATGTGTGGTTCACATATTGAGCCTGGCGGAACCGTTATCACAGACAGGAGAAGGGGCAAAGGCGAGTAACTGGCGCCTAAACCAATAAGCTTTGGGCAGAAGGGGCTCGTTAGCCTTGGTTGGCTACCCATCTAGGAGAAGGTAAACTCTGAATCCAAACCTCCGCTGCCTTGCGGCTATACCCAAACGCGGGAAAGGCTTCGGGAGACAATCCTGAGGAAAAATCGGGAGCTGGTGACCCTTAGGCAGATTGTGGCACACTGTGCTACAGCCTGGCAGAGCCTGCGGCGTTACTGATCCCAAAATGTATAGGATATTCCGTTCCTTTGGCCACATCAGCTGCGCGGAGAGGGGGGAACTGCTGTGTGGGCGACATCGTTCCGACCATAAACAATGCCCAGGCTTTCATCTCAGACGGAAGTGTCTTTCCAAAATAGGGCTCCACAGCCACACGAGGAAGTGTGCAAGATGAACCATAGTCGTTCTACGACTGAAGGAGGCCAATGATGATGATGATGATGATTTACACCTCAGTCTATGAGATGTCTATACGGCATCCTGAGAAGAATGGGTATGCAATCTGGATATAAGAAAGATTTTAGTCATAATGATGGACTATTGCAATAACATTGACTTAAAATTGGCTACTACTGCTCATTATAAAGCTAATTGCCTGTTAGGACTAATTTTAGAATTAATGCAATTTTTTCGTTTAATGTGGTGGTGCCTGCTTGGATTAGCAAGCTTTGATATAATCTAAGTATCAATAGTGGATCTTAGCTAGCAAAACGTATTGCTTATATCTTAAAACTATATAAAAAAATTCTTATCCTTCTCGAGAGTGATATAGCTATTAATAGATTGTATAAATAATCTAGATTTGCTTCCCTTTGACCGCACAGCCACTAAACAAAATCAAGTTATAAAAATACCGAACTCAATGTTTATATGACTATGTAGTACGTTCATTAGATCTGCTCGGGTCAGGGGCAGGGCTAGCATTGGTAAACTATTACAATGTTTTTAAATGAAATAAAAACAAAATAACAAGGCTAATATCTTTATCTATCACACAATTAACAAGTTATGTTTAATAAATTAAAGTACAAGACAGATTACAAAGTAAGCAATGCCTCTATGTAATGCACTGTCGATAGAAACTTCATAACAAGGGTTCAGACGAGTAGTCCTATATCTGTATTGAACTGCACAGTGGTTTCCAGATTTGGTATCTCTCCATGTAGCATTGCTCTATATGGGGGGGGGGGTAGGGCCAGTGTCTTGTTCGGGCCTTTCATTTGTGCAATCTACTTAGCCAGGAAAAATAATGACTTAAAATTAAACACATTTATAAACTTGACTTGGATGCGCTGTGGCTGAGCGGTAAGTCGCTTGACTTCTGCACCGGGGATCCCGGGTTCAAATCCTGGTGAAGAATGGGATTTTTATTTCGGGATCCTTGGGCGCCTGTGAGTCCACCCAGCTCTAATGGGTACCTGACATAAGTTGGGGAAAAGTAAAGGCGGTTGGTCGTTATGCTGGCCACATGACACCCTCGTTAACCCGTAGGCCACAGAATCAGATGACCATTTACATCATCTGCCCTATAAACCACAAGGTCTGAAAGGGGAACTTTTTTTTCTTATTCGCTTGACTAGATTGACGCATACATGTTTAGAACTCCCCTGAGTCCATCCAACTCTGATAGGTGTATTTGTATGTGCGAGAGTGTGTGTGAGTATATAAATGTGAGTGTGCGTATGTATATGTGTTAGAGTCTCTGTGTGCAAGTGTGTATGTGTAAGAGTGTTTCATGTGTGTTCTTTTTGCAAATGTGTGATTCGTGTCTTATTATAGTTGACATGTTGTTTTCCCGATGTACGAATCCGTAAAATACGATGTCACTAAAGTATGTAAACAAGGTTATTTTACGCTGTTGGGGGAAAAAAAACAGCAACACCGAACAACTATTGGTCGGCCCTCCTACGCACAACACATCCGGGAAAAAATAAAGACAGTCAATCCACTGATCCTCTTTTATGTGACAGAGTTACGATGATACAGGACATTTTTAAGTCATTAATCTGTGTTATTGATATGACAGACATAAGGGTATGTGTAATTCATATACTAATTATTGATATTTCAACCTATTTTTTAGATTATTTCGCTCCCACCCTTCTAGTATGTTGACCGATTTGGTAGGGTGGTTAGAGGGGGGCGATGGTATCTCCCCCCCCCCCCAACATCCGAGTGGGGGGGCGTCCAGTTTATTTGTAGAGATCATGGTGTATACAGAATCAATTAAAACTTGTTATTGATATTTTAACCGATCTTTACATTAAGTCGTTTCCCTGTTGTAATTCATATGGCAGCAAGAAGGAATGTCCTTCAGTATGTGTCCTTCATATATCAGCCAGAAGGGATGTCCTTCAATACATTCTCTTCATATGACGGCCAGAAGGGATGTCATTCAGTATGTTTCCTTTATATGGCAGACAGAAGGGATGTAGTTCAGTATTTTTCCTTCATATGGCAGCCAGAAGGGAGGTCCGGAACTAGACATTTTATTCAAAGTGTCAGGCCCGTACATTTTATAATGTTGTCTTCCCATCACTTTCTATGTCTTCCTATTCTTCTTTACCTGGTATTGTTCCCTTGAGGAAAGTCTTTGCAAGCCCTTAGAATCATATCAAGCGTGTGATATGTGCATAACGTGTAAACTTACGTTGTTGTTGTTTGTTTTTTTTTTTTTGACAGTGGTCAGCATGTCATCGTAAGGCCAGATTTCCATTTTAATCCTTTGTTGCATCTCCAACAGGCATTAACATACAAAAAAAATTACAATGCGGGAGAAAGTGCCATATCTGCAAGAATTCCTATAATGTACGGATGAAGTAGAGAATAGATATATTTAACATATATGGTGCACAACAACCCCACCAACTCAAACTTAAACTTGGTTGATACACTACCGAATATTTTAAATAAAAGTTTTTTTAGCAATTTTTAAATACCGAAAAAAAAAATCAAAAAAATCAAAAAAATTATGTTTGACTTTTATATTATAATTAATAGGGAGGAGGGGGGGGTTATGAAGGTGTTCTATCATGCTCCGAAAGCCTGTTAAATTTTCCACATTTGATTTTTTTTTTTGCAGTGATAAATGTTTTGTTTTTTTCAACAGCTATCCTCTACCTCTACCCTCCCTTTCCTTAACCCACCCCACTGCACGCCTCCGTTCTACGTCCAAGAAAACTTCTCTCTCTTTTCTCAAGCCTTTCACACACACATACACACGAACTGTTACACATACAGACACACGCACCGTCATAAGCGCATACACACAGAGATAGGCCTAAAACACACTCTGGTACAGAGTTACGGTTCTTTGAATGTCTCATTCCTAATATTTTTTTTTCTGATTCTTGAAATATATCTTCACGAATCGTTTCCTTTTCTTTAACTATTGCAATTTGATTCTACAAAGCTTGTTTTTTTTACTCACTTTGTCTGACTGTCTGTCTGACTGTCTATCTGACTGTCTGTCTGACTGTCTGTCTGACTGTCTGTCTGACTGTCTGTCTAGTACATATTTCGAACACGTTATTTCTCACTCTTCCCATTCTCATCAAGTTGAAACTTTGCACAATTATTCATTGCCCCTAACAAAACGTGAAGCAATAAAAAAAAATAACCTATTAAATAGCTAAATTAAAGAATTAAATAGTGATAATTAATTTATTTTGCTTGATATCGAAAAATGCAACTCATCTTACAGTATTTACTGTATTTTTTAGGTAGGCCTATTTTTTTGTGCTTGTTATTTTTTATTTTAGCTTAGGTAGTAATATTGGAGAGGGGGTGGGGGTAAAGTTAAAAGTGAAATTCCCCTTTCAGACATTGCTACCTTTATAACAGGTGATGTAAAAGTTATCTGATTCTGTGGCCTACGGTTAACTAGGGTGTTAGGTGGCCAGCCCAACGTCCAACCGCCTCTGCTTTTCCCCAACTAATATCACGGGGGGGGAGGGGCGTCCAAAAAAAAAAAAGGGGGCCATAGTACATCCGCAAGGGTAGGCCTACAATGACGAGACGGCTGTATGTTGTACGATTTTCTTCTTATTTCTGACAACGTCTATTAGGTAAGTGTTGAATTAGGTCAGGTCACTTCACTAGAAATCTATTTTTACAATTTTAAAAGGAAAACACAATTACACAGCTTGAGAGTGCTTTGTGGAGCACACCAAACTTATGATGTAGATCTGTGGACACACAACAAGGATTCATAACGTTTTATTTACAAAATATGAAACAGGAGTCATAGCCAACACTGGCACGCAGTCAACAATTTATTGCATTTCAATTGTGTTGTTCTTTTTTTTGTTTTTAATAACGGGGGAAAAAACCTGTCGTCGTACCGGAGCTAATGTTATACAACTTTTTTGGACCGATTCATGTAAAGTTAACAGTGATCGATAATTTGGGGAATTAGCCTGACCTATTTTGGGAAATTTGGGGAAGCTCGAATCACCTTGGTTTCACAGGTAAATCAAAATTTGGGACCTGCAATTTCTGCAAGTTTCGTTTTCGTGGAGTGTAAATAAGACGACAAAAAAAAAGCATACATAACTATAAGCTGAACATTTCACAGTAAGCAATTAAGGTAAGTGTTTTGTCACATAAGTCTTAAGTTTCTTGTTTCCTTTTAAAAAAATATTGTTTTGCAATAAAATCTGACTATTACAAATATTTTAATTAGTGAGATGAGAGATACAGCATTTCCCGTGGCTGTGCAGCCCTAGCTATGACCTACATATTTTACCACATCCAGGGCATGCAAGACCATTGTCCGCAGGTGGTCGATTTAGATTTTGTTTTCGTTGTCTGCGTTTGTCCTTCGGAAGCAGATTTTCGTTTGATCTCAAATATGTATCCCGCGGCCTGCGTAAGTGGCCTTCCGCTGGCTCGTTACAAAATGAAATGTTATACAAGAGTAAGGGGCGCACAATTACTGACATATTCATAATAATGCAAGATTTACTTCCCTTTTCTATGTAAATAATTACCACTTATGAATTAACTTTTTTATTTATTTATTTCTGTGTGGTTACCGACAATGAAGGGTTAAACAAAGTATTAAACTTAATCCCTGAATGAGAATTGGATGAAAGTTACATATACAAGATCTGTACCAGACAGACCAAGTGAGCTGATATATTTACTTACTTAGACTAATGACCTCCCGCGAGATTTTCCATGAAGGCATGATGCCAAGTTATACGAGGACGTCCCTGTTTGCGTTTTCCTCGTATTGGCCTCCATGTCATCGCAATTCTTGGTATGCGTAGTTCATTTCGTCGTAGAACATGTCTCATGTGACGCTCTGTCACAACCTCACTAAATATTCGACTGCCAGTTCGGCATAGGATTTTCCTGTTTGAGACCCAATCTGTGTAACTGAATCCCAAAATCCGTCTCAGCCAATTTTTGTTGACCCAAATTTAACCTTTTCTCATATAAGCTTTGTACAAAAAAAAGTTATTGCCATGGATGCCTGGCGTCTGGCATACGCTTCAGGATGTCGTCACAATGCGTCCGAGTTCAAACCCATTCTCCAGTCGTCTGACACGAGACGAACATGTGATCATCTTTCAGTAAACTTGTATATCGAACCTGAGGTAAACCATGTTTCTCTAGCATCCTATCAAAAGCATCACTGAACCTCTCCACGAATAGCCATAGCGCTCTGAGGATGCATTAAAAATAAGAGAATATATGTAACTGTTGCAGTAGCCTAGCTAGGGATTTTATGTCCAGGGGTGGGGGGGGGGGGTTGCTTTTCTAGACATTCGACAAAATGGCATGAGATAATGGCGCAATATTTAATATTTAATGTGAAAAAAACATTTAGGACACTGATTTAGGGGGCCTGAGGGATTCTCACCCCCCCTGCTACACCACTGAGCTATAAGCTATAGTGGGAAGCGTAGTCGAGAGACTAAGTGCGGCTTGAGCTTGGCTTGGCTTAGCTTCCTAGAAGGGGGCTCGAGGTTCGACACCCGACTCGGGCAGAGTTGTGTTAACTGAGCGCCTAAAGGCAGCACGGAAAACCAACTCCTAGATACCCCCTCCCCCCCACTGGTCCACAAATGAGATTGGACCAAAGCGCTCTGAGCATGCTATAAGCATGAAAGTACCACTATATAAAAGCTATAATAATAGGCAGCGGCAAAACATAACTTTCGATATTGTTTCTGTGTTTTTTGGACATTTTCATACATGCCGGAAAAACTAAAAAAAAACAAACAAACTAGCTTCTTGGTGTATCCGATGTGCAAAATAAAGAGAATGTTAATAAGCTTGGTTTTTTTAAAAAGTTGTTTTCCACTGTTTAGCCCTGCAGAACAATTGTTTTAAACTATCTGTTGGCAGTGAAATGACTCAATAGTAAGACGCGTAGAAGTTGGGTTTAATTGGGTATTTCCTTAGCAACGGGACACTTCCTTAAAAAAAAATAAGAGCGGAAATAGGTTAGAGACGAATGTAAGAGGAAGAGACGGCTTATAGTGAATTTTGGCGACGTGGACTGTGCCCTTCTTTCTGTAATCAAGTTTTGTGTTCTAAAACGGCCGGATTATCTTATTCTATACTATTTGTTCTACTGTTTGGTTTGGACATTTAAGGACTCATGGATATCATTTCAAGTACAACAGTTTGTTCAACGACATCTCCACTCAACTAGATGGCCAAACATAGGCTACCAACAACAGTAGCACAACATAATGTCAATATAGAAGAAGGATTAGGCTTTCACTCTACGGCAGGCTTCTCAAACTTTTGACCTGCATGTACCCCCTTTTATATCGTTCGTAATTCTGAGTAACCGCTCGCCACCCACCCTCACACTTTAAATGTATTAACAGAACATAATAAATCATTATTAAAAAAAAATCAGCTTAGCTAATGAGGTGCTACACGTATCCCCTTCCAAAGTCTTCCAGTACCCCTGGGGGGTACTCGTACCTCACTTTGGGAAACACTTCTCTATCATATAAAATATCTTTAGAAAGAAATGGGCAATAAAATAGCGGGAATAAAGGTGCATTCATATAAAGATCAAGTACCACGCATTGAGATATTGTTTAACTTTATGTCTCCGAAATGGACCTCATTCACCAATCGTAAATAAACAACAGTAAGCCACGTGATTCTCTATCTCTTCTATACAAATTACGATCTAATTTTTAATACACATTGGCTATCACGTGACAGTTTGTTTTTCGTTGTTTTATCAACATTATCACGTTAGTAAATGTTGTGCTTACGATTGGTGAATTAGGCCCATTATTTGTCCGCGTTCAGAAGGTATTTTTCATTTTCCCCATTTGTATTTCACTAGCCTGTTCGGGTTAAACCTCAATAACGTTCTTCTTTCAATCAAACAATATTATAATTGGTATATATACATGCATGCCCTTTGTATATAACACAAATCAAAGTTTGTGAACAGAAAAAAAATAGATTAATTTGAAGGGTCATATCAACGACGGTATCGTAAATCAGGAGAGAAAGAGTTAAATTTATATCTGTAATCGTTTGTATTTAGTTGGCAGCAGTGAAGTTCTGTTTAGTGTCCTTGACATAGTTTAGTTTCTAGTGAAAATCTCCCAATCAAGATTACAGAGGGAAAGTAGAGAAACCCATCAACTTGCACTCCAAGAAACCAACTGACTCTAACAGAGACCAGTCGTTATAGAAGGCCAAGACACTAACTTGCGACGTCATGATATGTGGGCAGCTTAGACCAATAGCTTCTTGCCACGTCGTACAGACATGTGAAGTAAGATTCATATTGTATGTGGAAGCGAGGTGGCTAAGTGGTAATGCGCTTGGTTTCCGAACCAAGAGATCTAGGGTTCAAATCTTGGTAAAGATTTTTTTAAAACTTCGGGATGTTTAGGGCGCCCCTGAGTTCTCCCAACTCTAATGTGTATCTGGTAATAGTTGGAGAAAGGTAAAGGTGTTTTGTCGTTTTTGGTGTCTCATAGAACTTTACTTAAACAAATAATATGCAAAATGGCCTTAACTATATATAATGCTAATTTCACTACGTTATGGCCTGGGCTTAATGCTGAGTCAAAAGGCAATACATGCCGTGCCTAATGTTATACAGAATTTACTTCAAAAGAGGATGATTACGTCCTACGCGTCATGCATTCAGTCCTCCATATTAACCAATGACCTAAATTCTGCCAAGTCACTGGTTTTCCTAGCTAGCTCAGGCTACCCATTCCATTCTCTAATAGCACTAGGGAAGAAAGAGCACTTGTACAGATTTGTCCTAGCATATGGAACGAGGTATGATATCCCATTTTTGTGTCTTTCTGAGTATTTTATTAAATTTTGTTTTTGTATTTGAAGATTATGGTACAGTGTTTTATGTATAATTGCTACTTTACTTTTAAGTCTTCTATCCTGAAGATCATGCACACTACTACATTTTATGGGTTGCACTAAGTTTATAGGTAACTACTGTTATAATTGGTATAAATGTAAATATAATTTTGTATTAATGTTTTTGTTTTTTATTTATTTGTTTTTTTTTATTTTTTTATTTTTTTATTTTTATTTATTTATTATATTTAATATTTATTTAAATTATTTATTTATATTTATTATTATTAATTTATTTATCTTTTATTAATCTTAACATATTTTTTGGCAGACGCTACAATCTGTTGCAATCACCGAAACCATGGCATCTACATTCAGCATATACCTGGCCACCTTGTGGTCGTCTGCTTTGTTAACAGTCATTCTGGCAGGTAACAATTTGTGTATTTCACTTTAGTATAAAAAAAAAAATTCCAAAACTCAATGGACATGATAGATTTGTTGATAAACCTACCATGAAACTTCCCACGAGTTCTCGGGATCTATTTATAAGCCATATCATATTTTGTCAGCTATTCTTCTCAATGAAAGATTTAATTCTTATTCCACGTGCCAAGACAAAATTCTTACTAATGCTTCTTCTTCCCTGGTGGCATTAGAGCATGAAATGGGTTGCCTGAATCAGCCAGGAAAAACTAATGTCATAGCAAAATTTAAGCCTATAATTTACAAGCAGGTCTAGATTAAAACAAAGGTCCGTGTAGAACTTTTTTTATTTACATGCTTGAATGATGTTTGTGTTTGATTCTATATTGCTATTCTTATAGTAATAATGTTGAGTCGGACAACTGTAGTCGAATTGAAAATCATTTTGTTTGGACCAATAAAATTATCTTATCATCTTATCTTTTTTCGAAAGAAATTATATAACTTAAAACTTAATCTAACACCTGAGCTGGTCTCTAAAGCGTTTCTATAGGATTCCTCTGTCACGCCTGCCTCTTTTAAGGTCCCAGCCTAGCCTTTCCAACCTACATATCTTCTTTTGCAACACATTAGGCCTAATCATCTGACCTCCTTCGAATCAGAAACCCCATTGGTAGCGAACCATGTGAGAATAACTTCCTTAGAGCACGTGAACGGTAGCGGGCAGTGAGTTTTAAGGTCGCCTTGTCCCCGTACAAGGACAGCCCTAATGCCGCACGTGAACCAGTCATCTCCCTCTCAAATTCTTGTCCCAATCGTCCTGTATGCAAAACGTGACATTCTTACAGAATCTGGTCAAAAGTTTCTACATCCTCCATGCAGTGTGGACACTGTGTGACGTAGTTTTCTCGAAATCATCCAAAGTAAGCACTAATGGGACAGTGACCGACTCGGAACTGGTCTAGGCGATTACTCTGCCACCACGCATCTTTTTTTTGTTCTGACCTCCTCCAGCCAGGGCCGGGCTTATGAATTTTGTGGCCCTAATTTAATAGATGAATGGGGGGAGGGGGTCCCCACTTTTTTATTTTTACAATAACAACTATTACTATTAATGAGATCACTATATCAACATTTATTATACAATATGAACAGA
>JADKLZ010050462.1:33883-45983 GCA_021533235.1 Biomphalaria straminea | reverse complement strand
AAACAAACTTAAAACCCTAAAAAAAAATAAAGTTGCCTAACTCTATTAAACTATTGTATCTATAAATGTAGGTCACCATTTCTTCTTGATATGACCGCATCGACACTCTTTTCCATAGCGAGCTAGCGTAGTGATACAAATGAAGTTGACGTCAGAGGTCATAATACCGCGCATTATATAATAAAGGCATATTATTGAACTAATAAACTACGTACACAATACACTTTACTTTTTCATATGTGTTTTTTAAGCATTTATGCCCACAGCTACCGATTCGGTTTTATTTTAAGTCTTTATTTTCAATTTATTTTTTTTTCTTTCAGGTTTACTTATGCGCATTTAGACCTTAACACCGTCAAAGTGGGCGTGTAGCTGGATCTAGATCTAGGTCAAAGTCAAAGTGTTTAGTCATTTACTTGGCTAAATGTGTTTAGTTATTGACTACACTACAATTGCATTCAAGTTTTATTTTTAGATTCTTGATTTATATCAACATAAAATTAATTATTATTGATTATAAATTTATGTTATCGCTTTTTGTCACCCATTCATGTGTCATGCACATCGCTATGTAAACACACTATGGTTAGAGAGGCCGCGTAGTGATACGAATGAAGTTAACGTCAGGGGTCATAATATCGCGCATTATAAAAGGATATTATTGAACTAATAAACTACTTACATAATGCAATTTACTTTCCAATGTGTTTTTTTAATCATTTAAGCTTACTGTTACCAATTTGTATTAATTTTAAATCTTTATTTTCAATTTACTTTTTTATTTAAAATTTACTTATGCGCATTTAGACCTGATAACGACGTACGAAATGAATGAATGATGATGAAATGAATGAAATACGGCTAATGTGTCTACGTCAACACGCTAAGTGTATCTAGGTCGACACAAGCTCACACTCACAGTATGTATAGTCTTTTACTATAATAACTACTGTGGCATTCAAATTGTTTAGATTTTAGATCTAGAGCTACATACAATTAAACAAACAATGTTATATTAACAATTACATCCACGTCTTCGATTTGATTATTAAAGATATTTTATTGCTTTTTGTCGCTTACAGAATTTACCAAGGCAACGCGTATTGAGGTCATGAACTTTCGGCTGTAAATAAAATTAAAAAACAGATGTTAGCTTTTGATTATTCAAACGGACTAAATGCATGATATTTGTAGAAAGAAAAACCCGAGCAAAGCCGGGTAAAATTTAGCTAGTATATATATATATATCATGAGCCATCTTTCTAATTTTTTTGTAGTTCAATAGTAATTGAAAATGGACACGTATAAAAAAGTATATTATACAAAATAAAATATTGTGTATTTCTATTACGTAATATATAAGGCAGAAAGTAAGGCAAGTGTATATCCCACATAATAAATCAAAACCGTTTAAACAATCGTAATAACAATGCTACAATTGTCAAATTTAGTGAACATTGACAAAAAACCGGGGACATATGAATATAAAGATTATTATTTTTTTGTAAAGAAAACACCTAATTTTACCTGTTCAGGTGTAAAACTTTTAGAAAAATAAGCTAAGGTTAGGTTATATACATAAATTTGTCGATGTACATATTAAGGTACATGAATGATTGTACTAACCTTTACTCTCTAACAGTATGCACACTTTACTGGTCCCTTGTACAATGGCTGTAAGACGTATGTAAGCAACCTATTCAGTCCCTTTTTTAAATTGATTTTTTTTTCATGAAAATGCAATATGTTTTTTTCAGAAAAATGCTGTTTTTTTTTTTTTACATTATAGCAGCAGTTCTCAACTTTTTAAGCTCGATGACCTCTTTTTACAATCCACAACTCTGCCGCCCCCCCCCCAGTACACACACACAGCAATAGAAGCAAAAACTAAACAATCCATTACTTCGATAGTAATAGGCCACACCTGGCTAATCGTCAATCGACACCTGAGCAGATCGCAACCCCAGGTTGAGAGCACCTGTTTTAAAGTATTATTATTATAAACTATAAAGAAGTTTTGAAAATAAATTGTGTCTTATATACATAGCTCCCCATAAACAACGTTTTTGTTATCATTGGATGAGGAAAATTATATAGGTCGAATTATAGTAAACACTTCATATCGAACAGGGGCGTAGCTAGGGGCTCGGGGGCCCGGGGGGACCGACCTCTTTGGGGGCCCCTTGCATTTTGACTTTCGATATATGACATGACATAATGTACGCAAAACAAATATAAGCCCAAGATCAAATTCGTTCAGTATATCAGTAAATTTAACAAAAAAAAATTACATTTACCATTAGGACTCTTTTAATGAATAATACCGTTGTTTATTAGCTAAATAATGCACAAGTGACAAATCTCGATTAATATCGCTTAGCGTCGTGCATTCTGTGCAGCAAAGACATATAGGCCTATAACATCATCTACATCGATACTTTCTAGTATTTGTGACGTCACTGACATTAAAGCCATGTTAAGCCTTTCTTGCGCCATGGTGCTCCTGGGATAGTTGTTTTTTTAGAATGACGCAATGGAAGTGGCCTGAGTTAGCGATATTCAGAGGATGTTACAAGGTTTGAGCCTATTGGTGATTGTATTACTGGTTTGTTGATGAAAAGTGTTCGTGCATCATTAACATCATTAAACAAGCGATTTGTCATTTATTTCATCATACAAACAGTAAAAAATAACAAAGTTTGTCATAAGAGTGTCATTATTCAACAGGAGTCTTGGTCCAAGAAGAAACCCAAAGTATCCATTTTCTTTCCAGCCTTTGTAATATGTTCTTCATTTCCATATGAAATCTATCCAGCACTTCTGTCGCAACACGTTTGAATTGCAGTTCTAATGACAGTCCTACTTAGTCTTACATTAGAACTCAACTTCCCATAAGTCTTTTCTTTCTTCTGGTTGTTTTGATTACAGGGAATCCATAGCATTCACTACCTTCTTTTGCTTTTTCGTTGGATTTGGTGATCAGTTTCGTCCATTTCTCACCATTTTGCAGAAAGCATGAATGAGTTTCAACTTAGGTATTGTTTAAGTTTTGTGCGAAAGCACAAAGATGTAAGAACAACATAAGTGGGAAAGATCCATATCTTGCTATGCTCGAGTATAGAAATACTCTGATAAGCATCACAACTGCTGATAAGTAGAAGACTCAGGGACATCATTCCAACTGATCTCAAACTATTAAAATCATCGGTAACTGAAAATGCAGAGACATTACTCAATGAACGACAGATGAAAAGCAAAGTTAAATAGGCCTACTATGCAAATGCAAGACTACCTAAAGGTTATTTTGTCGGAGAGAAAGTGAGAGTTCGTCTAGGACAAACATAGCAGAAAGCAGTTGTCATAAAAAACATTCATCACCCAGATCTTACATCATAAACAAACGATGGGAAAACATACAGAAGAAATCAAAGCTTTTTGAACAAGAGTTTCGATGAAGATATCTCTGGATACTATGATACCGATGAAGACAACGAGCAGTAAACTGTTAGAACAAACGAAACAGACAGAGAACTTGTTGTGCCAGTCAAGACTACCAGAAGTGATCGAATTGTTAAAATTCCTAGTAGATATCAGTCTTAAGAACTGTAAAAGGAAGGATGTGATAATAACTTCAAAAGGAAGGATATCTGGGGTTAATTTGAAAAAAAAAGTTAAAAGTTGAACTATTCATGTACAGTTACAAAAAAGGTGATAATTGTTGGATCTATCTCAGCAGAATGAAAAGCTGACAGGTTTAGAGAGTGATTACCACAGTTAAAAGTGTTGCTTTTGGAATTATGCCTAACAACGTATGCGCAGGCCAGACAGACGGCCACTCATTGTGGCTACGTTTTAAATAGGTTTACCTTTTCGCCAAGCTGTTTTGTAGCCCCACTCTGGTCAACTCGGCATGGGGGAAGTTCCCATAGAAAGAATTTTTTTTTTTTATTTCACAAATAAAAAATATGCCATGATTGTGAAATATCGTCTGACGAAAAAACGTACATCTGTTGTTGTTTTTTTATTCATATTCCCATATTTGCATTCACTCTTTTATCACTCTATAAGAACGATTTTTTGTATTTAGAAAAGCATTTTCCAATTGATTGCGGAAAGATGAATAGAGGGGTAATAACTCGAGTGTGAAGTTAATTCTGAAATTAAAGAAGCCAAACCCGAATAATGGACAATTCTAGCATTGTTAAGAATAACTATTGGACCTGTTATACCCGATTCTGTAAATTCTGCTTCAAGGTTAATTAGCGTAACCTTAAAGTACTCGCCATTTAAATCTATTATTAGTATAGGTAACAAGATACCTGGAATTCTCTGTATACAGGGGCGGCCTTAGCAGTGCGACGTCCCTGGACGAGTGTCTTGTGCGGGGCCCTGAGCCGTAAGGGTAGACTATATATATATACCGTACCACATCACCCTAATGGGTTAATCTGTCTCTAACGCTGTCATTGGCCTCGAACAATAACAATTCAGTATGTCCGTTTTTACACTGTGGGCCTTATTTTTGTTACAAAACAGAATATTACTTAGGTAGCCTAGTGTTTGCCCACTGGTGTATATACTTCATCGTTATTGTTCTGCATAAAATTTTTTTTGAAGTTTAAAAAGTTTAAAAGAAAAATACTCCCATGGCCTCACGATGTCTATGCACAGAAGCATATAAAACAATTAGGCGAAAGTAATCAATCCAAAGAGTTTATTTTGTTTTTAAACATCCACGTCTAATCGGATTTTATTAGAAAAATGTGTAGTAATCAAGTTTGTTACAATAAAATCTCCGATCGCGGGGCCCCTCACTTGCCTCCCCCCGCTTCTGCTGTACATCATCAGTTTTATTCGTGGCAACAAAGAGAATAATACACTTGGTTTATGCTGCAAGCACATATTTGATCTCTTTAATCGGCAAGAAATCTATTAAAGATTTGTATTTTAAAATGTAAAATTAACTTAAAAAAAAACAACAACTTTGATCTCTGTGGGAAAAAAATATTTAAAAAATGCAACAAAGTCAACGTACTTATAGACCTAGGTCTAGATTTAGTTTGTGTTATAAATATAATCCATAAATGTTGAAAAAAAAAGACACCCGTTGAAACTATTTGTCAATCAAATATATTAATTTATGTATTTACTAACACCCATTTGGGGGACCCCCTACGTGGGGGCCCGGGGGGATTTTGAAAACCTCCCCCCCTCCCCTCCCTACGCTACGCCACTGATATCGAAGACCTTGCCATTATTATAGTGTGCCTTTATAAATATGTTCCCTTTCCTAAAAAGAAAAAAAATCGATAAAAGATAATACATGTGTCTCGTCTAATGTTTTCTTTAAAAAATCTCGTCCAGATTACTCATACTAAAGGGCTTAAGGATACGGCGGATTCCAACTAGGCTTTAACATTGTTACCACTCTGTCTGTAGACCTTAACAAACGAGTAAACATCTAACAAATAATACATGTCTTTTTACTTATTTGATGTATCTTAAATAAACATGTTTTAAGCACATTTTGCAAATGAACAATACAAGCTGACCGATACACACACATACACACATATACTTCTACATCTACACTTTCTGGAGTTCTATACTAACTGACTAAATTTGACCCTTGTTAAATCAGTCTCAAAACTTTCCTCGTGCTAGAGCACGAAATATAGAGAAATGACTATATGTCACTTCATGTCACGGGTTCTAAAACTAACCTATGACATACGCCCCACACCCAAAAAAAAAAAGATTTTTTCCAAAAAAAATTTTGACAAAAGTATATTTGACATCAATATCACTGTGCAATCATATATAGTAGCTTATACAATCAATTGCTTTAAGTTTAATTTAATTACTCATGTCTTCTTGTATATTTTATTTGTCATCACAATAGTAATAGTTTAGTCATAATTATGTATCAATATCATGTCATTTCTGAATTCATGTCAAAACATATAGTGGTTTATAGATAATTGACTGAGAGCAATTAAATTGTTTAAATATATCAAAATGATTACTTAGAAAAACTTTCATAGTTCATTCCTTATGCAAGTCTTATTTTTAGGTATAATCAATACATTTTTAAAGATTTAATCTCCAATGGACAATTGTAGTGAAAAAAAAATCACATGAGCATGTTTTATCACTGCATGCTCATTTTTATAAGATACATTAAAATGTTGTACAAATGGAAAAGGAAAAAAAAGTTAACTTATTTTACATTTGATAATCCCATATAATATAGTACAACACAGCATTTTCAATGTGTATCATTTGACTTTACTTAAATAATTTCAAGAAAAATCCCATGTTTATTTACAATTATATTTATGCAGTGTAAAAAATTATTGTAAGTCTTGTCATCGTCATGAAAGCTCATAGTGACATGTCAATCAAACTCAAGGTTGACCTTGCAAAAGACTACTATAAATAGCCTGAGTGTAGTATGTGAAATACAATAGTAAAATGTTTATTGTGTTTGTAAACATTCATTGTAGCATTTAATTGTGTAATATTTGAGATAAAATGGACAATATTTACATTTGTGAGTTAATTTGGAAAAGAAAAAAAAATGCAGGTCAACAGTTCAAGTAGTTTACTGCTGTTTACAATTTATTTGTTTACATTACTGTGTATGCTCAATAGTGTTACACAAAATAAATAAACATATTTAACACATTCTGTTTTTTGTCATCTTGTAATTTGACAATAAAATATAGTAAGTAAATGGATGATTTGTAATTGATCATAAGAATAATAGTTCAATAGCGAAATGAAAAATGTTATGATGACCCATGGTACAAGCAAGAATAAGTGTAATAATAAAATGTCATGACCTAGTAGAATGATATGTGGAAAATGTAAAGTTGACCTGGTTGACTAAACCTACATGTTCTTAAGTGGCTTGTGATGGTTGTTTATTCTGTTAGAATTTCTTGGCTTATACATTATAATGCCATTGTTTTCAATTGTTTCATTCTCATGTACTATGTATCTAGATAGGAAATTAGCTACTACAACTTCATGTCCTGGAATACTTTGTAGTTAAAATTTATAATCTCAGAGAATAAGTGTTCCTCTGTTGATTACATCATTCTTTAGATCTTTTCTTTTAGTGCTAGTAGAGGTTAGTGGTCACATTTGATAGTAAAAAAAATCTGCCTAATAAGTAGTTTTTAAGTTTCACAACTGCCCATACAATAGTAATAATTTTTTTCTCAATAACTTATTATCTGTTTCAGATCGTTTTCTGCTAATGTATATTATTGGCTTTAATGCTGTAATAGACATGCACCAATACCATTGGTGTATAGTGAGAGGACTGATGCTGGGTCAATGCTAGCTAATTGTTATTTTTGATCAAACTTATCTTTCAGATTACTAAATGCTTCTTATCCACACAAATTGTATATTTCCATATTTCTTTTTTTTTTAATTCAAACAAGGGTTGAATTATCTGAGCATAGTTTGGGATAAACTTTTTATAGAAGTTGCAAAGTCCTTGTGACAAGTAGGTCAAAGATGGTGGCCGTTTCGGTGTCTAGGGGTTTTAGATAATTTGAGGACCTTGACTTGCACATAAACTAACAGGCACAGCGTTATAAATGCAGGCAACGAATACTTTTTATTTAAAATATATGTACAGTTTAATAATAAGAATGAAAATAAGTAAAAGGTAAAATGTTGTACAGTGTTAGGGCGGGGCCTAATTATTTACGTAAATGGGACTATCATCATGAGATATGAGAACCAAGTGGTATGAGTTTCATTAGGCTGGTTGCTTAGCTTTAAGTCCTATGCTGCTCTGACGAGACTGGTGTGGCTGATGCTAAGTTGTCTGTGGGTAGGCTGGCGTGGTCGGTCCAAGCGCACGGGACAGTCCAACGATACGTAGCTGCAGGGACGGGTCTTCTGGCAAGCGGTTGTTGGTCGGACTCTTCTTATGTGTAGTAAGTAAGGCTGGTATCTTCAGATCTGGTGTCAGCAGGCTGGTAACAGCGTTACGTAGATAGGGCTTCCAAGTGGATGTAGCCTGTAATAAAAGCTGCAACGAGATGCGTAGATCTGCATAGCCGTAATGACGACACTGGGAGGTAGACGCCTTTTCGTGAAGGACGTCTTCAGAATGTTTAAATAGAAACCATAATCTAGTTTCACAATAGTAAGGGGAGTTTATCAATTAAATATTACATCTCATCAGGGGAGACAATAAAAATAATAGTAGTGAAGTCTCACAAGGGCGATAACACATAGTTGTACAATATTTGATGTGAAGAAACTATAACTTAGTTTCACAAATACCCAAGGGGGCTAACATACATATATATCGTATCTCATCAGGGGAGAACACAATACTAGTGATAGTGGAGAAGTCTCACAAAGGGAGTAGTAATTAGTCAACAGCGATGTACACCCGCCAAGGTGAGATCATCACGAGTAGCTAGAACAACGAGATGAGAAGGGAATGGGGGGGCAGAGATGGCTGATGGTCAGTGACCAGGTGGCCATTTTTTACATCTGGCCGTGTGGCCTGAACAATAGAGTACGGTTGAGTGGAGACAGGGCCCATTCAAGGGACACAATATCTTTAAGTCAAAATTCAATATAAGGGGAAATAATTGAAGTCTATCCTGAGCTCAGGGTCAGTGCGCCACTTAAAATCGAGGCGATCAACCGAGATAAGATAATGATAGGATAAGATAAATAAGATAAAGTATACATGGTTTTACCTAAGTAAAGTTTCTGGCCAACTGGACGATAAATAGAATATAGTACATAAATAATTATGGCATTCCTTGTCACGGAATAAGCGTAAATATGTACTTGGTAATAATACATGTTACATAAATATTATGATAGTTCCCGGTCAAGAAATTTATCAATAATAATAATAGGGCTCGTGTTGAGCGATGATTTATCAACGATAAATAATGATAGCTAAAGAGCTAAATACTAGTGGCAAGAATTGTTGCAAAGTGGATGACTTTGACTATTTAGTTGTACAAGTCATGATAATAAAGTATAATACATAAAGTGACTACTTACATAATCCAAGATAAGAATTACACAAATAAGTACACAAATATAATGCACTAAATAAATGCACAAATATATAAATGCACTAGATAAGAGGTCGTTAAACACAAACCATATAAAAGCACGTACCACCAATCCAATAGTAAGGAAAAGATAGGAAATATATATAGTAAGCGAAAGCTCGTAAAGCTCAAAACAGAGAAGTGTATCCTTCACTCTCCGCTCCTCAGAATGAAAATGAGAGGATTTGCTATATCAAGTCCATATGAGATGGATGAGAGGAGGGGCAAAAAGGGGAGTGACGTTTCGTCAAATGTGGCAGCTTGTTTTATTTAGAATTACTAGTATCTTAAAAAAATTCAACTCTTTGATAATAACAATGAATAATTTTAATATTCAATAAAGCACAATGACATCTACTCTTATTAAATAGTTATACACAAAACACCAGAACAGGATACAACTTTCCAATCTTCCTTGACCGGAAGCAAGACCTCATTAACTTAACACACTGTCTTGGACAGTCGACCAGACTAAATCATTCAGTTCATAACACGTAAACTTTTCGCATTCATAACAATGGGATACCAAAAGCATACCAAAAGTAACAGAAGTAATATTCATTCTCGCAATACCTCCACCTGATACATATATATGTCCGCGCTATTTTGTCTTACCTTTTTTGTCGGAAAATTTTGAGCCATTTTGTCGGCGCTGTTTTGTCCACTCTATTTTAACGGGTCACCCAAAACTGAATATGGAAAAATCATCATAATTATATATAAATATATATATATATATATATATATAAATATATATTTATAAATCTGTCTATAAAGATACATTTTTGATATATGTATGTAATTTTCAGGAATAATATATGCCGAGAAAGTAGCAATAATATAATTTCCATAATAATGATAACAACACACAATATTGGTATAAAACAATACATAATGTTTCACGTTTTTATTCTCATAGAAACTCTTCAGAAACTGTAAAAGTTTATAATGTTGTCGTGAGTCTAGGTAAATTCGATATTCGTTAGACTAGATTTAAGTAATATATATATATATATATCTCAATCTTCTTTCATTTACATTTTTTTGCGGGGTTATTGCTACATAATACATTGATACCGGATAGATTTATATAGGGCCTAAGTAGCCTATACAAGCAGGATCTTAAGCATTGGATACATTTATTTTTTAAATACAAAGTTTTATGGAAGAGGCAATCATTGGTACCCGCAGGGAGGTGCCTCTGAATTCTGAGTAGTCACGATTTAGACATAATAAAAATATTTATGAAATATCCCTCTTTCAGATGTGTTTTTTTTTTACGTAGATGTAGATTTAATCAGAATCCAGGATACGCAGTATACTAGACCTAGATCTAGTAGGTCTATTATTATAAAAAAATCAGTCATTAGAAATCATTAGCAATTTTATTATTAGGTCTAGGCATTGAAAAGTAAATTTATTAATAAACTATAATACATCTAAGTCTAAGTAGCCTACTAACTTTTTAAATAAGTAGAAGTATTATAATGAAAAAAGTATAGATCTAGATTGACTTAATTATAGATAGATCTTATCTTATACAATACAGACGTAACTTCAAAAAGAAGATGATTACGTCCTACGAGTCATGCATTCAGTCAGACTATATCTCTAATTCAAGTAAATTAAGTATAAATTATGGTAAATGTATTTAGGTAGCCTAAATTATTAGATCTATGTCTATATCTAATAATCTAATAATTAATCAACGTTAGTCTTTATCAATATCTATAATTATTCTAATAAAAATGACTATAGGAATAGCATAGGATAGACTCGGCACTCTAGTCTCAAGATAGAATCTATACTCGTTACAAGACCTATTCAATTTTTATATATAGATCTAGACTAGAATTAGATTATAGATCTAAATATAGAACCTACTAAAGAAAAATGATTTGCAGTTTTAGCTAATAGTATTGCACAAGAAACGAAACTGGGTTTTTCTAAACTCTAATACTTGGTATGTAATAGTAAAAGAGCACCTACCTAAATAAATCGTAACTAGACATCAAAAACCTATATTTAGTGTAGTATATATAGGTCTGTGGTTGAATTTTATATAGAAGAAATGACTTTTGTAATTTCCTTTACAGAAAAATTGGGCTATTCGCATCTGAAACATATATAATTTTTTGTTCAGCAACAAACCCTATTAATTTGTATCATAAACGTCTGATAAGTAGATTTATCTTCTAAAGAAAGAGCAGTATGAACGAGAGGAGAAGGCCAGGCGTGAGGAGCACGAGAGATGGAAAGAGAGAGATGCTAGGGAAGAGCTCAAGCGTAAAGATGAACTGGAACTGGCACGATTTAAAGAGAAGTCGGCGCCAGAGGCAGGTGCATTGGTAGTTCAGGCAGTTGAAGTTTGGCATAAGAGTATCTTGGATAGGCTAGACAAGAATTTCCAAGGCATAAAGGAAGAAGATCTTCTAGCGTACCTGACGCACTTCGAGGCCGTAGCAGCGAGGAAGAAAGTGTGTATGTGGCAGCAGCTTGTTGTGAGCCTGTTGTAAAGCAGAGCCCCGTGGTTAAAAGAAAGATAATAGTTTGTTTCAGTTGTGGTGAGCGAGGACATGAAGTAGCTGAGTTCCCTAATGAATTTGTTTCCAAAAATAATAAGACTGAGGTCTGATGTTGAGGATGTAAATCCCAATGATATTGTCAATGACCAAGACCAGCGATCTAGACATAGATGACTAGAGAGTCGTCGCGATTCGGAAGTTTGCCGTAGGTATAGGTTACTGCCGGATCGTTATACAGTTACTATTAGAAATTTGCCATTCAATGTCACTGGCAAAAGCGTAAGGATAGGTTTAGGAGTTTGATCTGTTTGGTTATGTGAAGGTGTTAGAGGCAAATGTGAAGTCCATGGGTGTTGGACATTTAAGGTTTAAAAACTTAACAGACGTTGCTAAGGCGGTTAGGTATTTGGACAGGTCAAAGTATGGTAGTAGAAGTATTGTGGTTGTCCTTCATCGTGTAAGCGCGAG
>JADKLZ010050462.1:8646-33483 GCA_021533235.1 Biomphalaria straminea | reverse complement strand
TTTTAACCTTCGAGGAAAAAAAAGAAAACAAAAAACAGTCATGTTGAGGCAAGCTGAGGGACTGAGGGAGGGCTGTAAGCTTCGCCAGTGTGATTCGGGGCGAAGCCCCGACTCTAGAAGCGTTTTCTTGCGTATTTTTCACTGCAGAAAGGCATTCTCATGAAATCTACAGCTCAATATCCATCAGTAGATTTCGGGACGAAGCCCCGACGCCAAAAACTTTTTTTCGTTCATCACTGCAGAAACGCATTCTCATGAAATCTACAGCTCATTATCCATCAGTAGATTTCGGGGCGAAGCCCCAACGCCAAAAGCGTTTTTTGCATTTGTCAGTGCAGAAAAGCATTATCCTGACGTCTAAAGCTAATTATATATCAGTAGATTTCGGGGCGAAGCCCCGAGGCCAAAGCTTTTTTTTTGCAAACTTCACTGCGTAAACGCATTCTTCTGAAAACTATAACTCATTATTTATCAATGGGGTTCGGGGCTTAGCCCCGACGCCAAAGCGTTTTCTTGCATTCGTCACTGAAAAAAACGCATTCTCCTGACATATACAGCTCATTAATTCATCAGTAGATCAGTAGATAGCTGGAAGCGTTTTCTTGCATTTTTTTCACTGCAGAAACGCATTCTCCTGACATCTACAGCTCATTATCCATCAGTAGATTTCGGGGCGAAGCCCCGACGCCAAAAGCGTTTTTTGCATTTGTCAGTGCAGAAAAGCATTATCCTGACGTCTAAAGCTAATTAAATATCAGTAGATTTCGGGGCAAAGCCCCGAGGATAAAGCCTTTTTTACAAACTTCATTTTATTTTATTTAGGGACTCAGGCTTGGGCTCTGATGGAGTCAAGCTCGAAGTTGTTGTGGTTTGGTCCTTGATTGCGGTGTAGACTTGGTGTTGACTATCACCCATGGTGTTGGGTGTGGGGGTTGTTAGCCCTGGTCGACTTTGGCACTAATGTTAAGGTGCGCTATGTCGTGTAGAATATATTTCTACAATATTTGTAAATGATTGATGCACTTGTGACAAAAATAAATTTCGCCCACTTATTGTATCACTCGGTAAAAGGGATTTAAGTAATTTATTTTAGTGTTCCATTTTATTCACGTAAATTTGGCACACCTACAACAAAAGGCCCTATTACCACCTCCCCCCCCCATACCTCTCCCCAGACTGCGACGTCATCTTGGGCTTTCTTAAGCTAACACTTGTCTAGTCAAGCTATCAACAAAGGCCACTTGTCACTAATCTGCCCTTGACCGGGGATTATTCAAACGTTAAACTATGTTTAGCCCGACAATTATATCTCCATGTTGAGCCCATCCTGTGTGAATTATTCCTTTGTTTACGATATCTTTGGCTTTATCTTTGTTCAAAGAGATGACTCGCGCCACCGCAGGTCGTGCCCCTCCCAAGGTCGCCTAATCACTTCATTATCCGACCATCTTGGAAAGGCGCGAGGTGACCACATTTGCTCTTTCAAGTACCTATCCCTGTGTCTACGCCGGAAACATGCGGCCAGGTCTAGCAGGGATCTCTTTGTCTCTTTGCCAGCCAGTCTCTCACATTTGAAAGTATATCTTTCCCCTTTCGCCCCACCTCTTATCTATCGGTATACGGACGAGATTTATCAAATCGCCTCATTCTTTCCAAGAGCTGTTTGGAGTGAACACGCTTGTCTGAGTTTTAGCTTACTATATCCATTTCATTCTTTTTTCTTACTATTGGGGATTTGGTGCTTTTATTACAGGCTACTCCTACTGGAAGCCATATTTATGTAACGCTGTTACCAGTCTGCTGACACCAGATCTGAAGATACCAGCCTTGCTTACTACACATAAGAAGAGTCCGACCAATAACCGCTTGATAGAAAACCCGTCCCTGCAGCTACGTATAGTTGGACTGTCCCTTGCGCTAGGATCGATCACGACAGCCTACCCACAGACAACCCAGCATCAGCCATACCAGTCTCGTCAGAGCAGCATAGGGCTTAAAGCTAAGCAACCGGCCTAATGACACTCAGACCACTTGGTTCTCATATCTTATGATGATAGTCCCATTTATGTAAATAATTAGGCCCCGCCCTAACACTGTACAGCAATTTACCTTTTACTTATTTTCATTCTTATTATTAAACTGTACATATGTTTTACATAAAAAGTATTTGATGCCTGCATTCATAACGCTGTGCCTGTTAGTTTATGTGTAAGTCATGGTCCTCAAATTCTATAACCCCCTAGACACCTAAACGGCCACCATCTTAGACCTACTTGTCACAACACTTTAAATATGTATTCATTTATTATGCCTCATCATATTCATTATTTCATTAAATATTGTTAGATATATACAACCGTATTATCCACTAGTATCCATTTCTAGTTGTAGCAATTGTTATTTAATTAACTAACTTATTACTTGTATGCTGGTAGGGGTGCCAAGGCAGACGAGCCGCGGCTATATAGTAACCCCGACAGAAAGCTAGTGTTAGTCAGGCGTACCCTAGACCATTTACACATGACAAAGACAAGCTCAGCTTTGATTCTTCAAACAGGTATAACATCTTTTTTTTGTGTTATATAAAATGTAATCAATTTTACAAGTTTTAGGAATTTTCTATTTTTTAAAACATTTTTAGCTTGCGATATAATGACTTCACAGTTCAGTTTATTCTTAGTTTTTAAGTTATTTACCTATTACCTGTTACCTATCCCTTAGTCTGGTGGACCAATGGGGCACCAAGCAAGACTTGTGGACCATCTTTCTCAATTCCTCTCTATCCTTTGCCCTGATTAAAACCTCGTTCAATGGTAGGCCTGTCCATTCTTTGATTTTGTCTTCCCACCGCTTTCTCTGTCTGCCTCTTTTCCTTTTTCCTGGTACTGTACCTTGGAGTAAGGTCTTTGCGAGTCCTGAAGATCTTGTTACATGGCCATACATTTTGAGCTTTCGTTTCTTCACAGTATTTAGCAGGTCATCATGGGGTCCGATCGCTGCCGTAACCCTGTCTCTAATCTCTTGATTTGTGATGCAGTCTTTAAATGTGATGCCTAGGATTCTTCGGTAGCATCTCATTTCCATTGCTAGGATCCTCCTCTCTAGCTCTGCAGTCAGCGTCCAGGACTCACAAGCATATAGAAATGTGGCCATGACCAGGGAGCGCATCAGTCTTATTTTGGTGCCGAGGGCTAAGCCTTTATCTTTCCATATAAACTTGAGTTTAGAAAGGGCCGCTGTGGACTTTGCTATTCGGACCATTAGTTCGGGCTTTGTTCCCTCATCCGAGACAATAGCTCCGAGGTATTTAAAGCTGCTAACGCTAGTTAGCTTTTCGCCTCCAATACTGATGGCCTTTGTAAAGCCCTGTTGACTGTTGGTCATGATTTAGGTTTTTTCTGCATTTATTTGCATGCCATAAGCTGCTGAAGTCTTGCCAATGCGCATCACTAGGTCGGCTAGCTCGTCTTCTGTCCCTGCTAGGCCATCAATGTCATTGTCTCATTTGGCGTATCGAGGGCTAGATAATTGCATGGCGGCGCCCATCCCTCTCCATGCTTGACCACAGCCGAGTACCTCCATTTTGGTGGTTGGCCTTGGTCCTGAACATGAGGCCGTTGTAGTCCATCCTTGGACTCTTCCGCCCTGGCCGGTGACCTTAATCTAGAAGGCCTTTCGCCCAGTGGTGCCATGTTATCACCACCCCCTCACATGGTTTAGTCCACCAGCTGAAGCGGTTTTCCAGGGCATGGCGCTTGGAGCCACATGTGAGAGATTTAGGGGTTTGAAGGGGACCAGTGAGGCCGTCCACCTAACGGTGCAGCATGCCGGACCATCAAATGTACTACCCCTTTCCAGTACCCCCTATGCCCCAAGTTATTTACATACTCATTACTCTTCAATTATACTAGTGTTTCTCAGCTGCTTCTGAAAATGCAAATCAAGCACTGAAGAGGTTTACGACATGCTAAACTTCGTTTAAACAAAAAGACTAGAATACCAACAAAGAAAAAAAAATCAGTTTTGTAGATTAAAAAAAAAAAAAAATTGATAGCCGCCATCGGAATCACTCTAGAAAATAGAAAGAAAACAAGACATCTTGCAACAATTTGTCAAGATACAACGACATGCCTACAGCAAATCAAGCTGTTGTCTCACAGACGTTGGAATTCTTCAACATCGATACGGATATGAGATTAGGGTGTATCTTATCCTAAATTATCTTACATGTAGCCACCGACGATGTAATTAAACAGGCTGCATTCAGATTCCCATCTGATGTTGAAAAAAAAAAGGCTACCATTATCGATATCGTCGTACCTCTGTCTCATAACTTATGAAAAATAGAGATAGAAAAACAATGAAAAAGCAGCCTTGTCGATGTTGTCTCCGTGGCAAAAAAGCCGGGAATTTTAAGGGAAGTTTTTTTTTTAATTTCTATTGGCAATTCTCATACTCTACGTCGTCCAAACCGATATTGATATTGGCATAGTGTAGGTTCAGAGGGGTTGCGTCTTAGTCATATTTGCGTAGAAATGAAACTAATTTAGAGGCGAGAAGTTTTGATCATATTCTTAAAACTTGCATCTGACACAATATGAAGATGTTCTGCAATCCACGACCCCCATTCTTCTTGGGCAGGTAAAAGTTTATTGTGGAGGACATGGAGTGTAAACATCAAAATTTAAATAGTAATTTTATATTTTATATTTCTATCATTGTCATGTAGGTCGGTGTCAGTCTATTTGCTGACACCGAACGTGTAATGGAGTACTGGGATGGCCCAACTGTTTATTGCAGTGATGAGGTTACTGCCAGACAGTTTGGTGTTGATGATTTTATATATTCTTTGCTTATATTTACAAATAAAGTCATCTTTTACTTTTTATAATTTATCTTGGCATTCTGGTTTATTACAAGATATTTTTTTAAAGAGAGGCAGAGTCCAGTTCCTTAATGCCTCTAAATGCAATGGTAGTGTTGGCTGCCTTGCCATTTTTACGATTACAATACCACAATAATACCTAACATTTATAAGCTAATGACATGCACATAACGTCACTTTTACTAGTTCTCCTCTGCATTAAGATTTAAATCATTCATGTATAACAAATGAGACACTCATTTTGTACATTGAGTTTCAACGCTAAATCAGTTTATAGTGCTATTGAGTAATTTAGAATGTGGGGTAATAGCTAGGCAGAACCAGAGTGGAGATAAAAAGTCACCCTTGTATATACCTCTTCTTATGTGGACAGAACCTAGTTTATCACAATTAAGGAGCAGATTTATCTTCCAGTTTTTCAAACAGACTTTCAATAGTGGTTTTATTCTTGGATTGATTTTATGAATGTCAAGGGTTTTTAATAGCCAGTCATGCGGAACCGAATCGAATGCTTTTTTAGTCATGTAACACATGTGTAAATTTCTTTTTCTTCTATTAGCTTGGTGCAATATAATGCCGTCAATAGTCAGCTGCAATTTACAGCCATGGGCGCCCGCAGGATTTTTGCTGGGGGGTGCAGTCTGCCACCCTTGGCTCGAAGTCGTATCCTCAACTTTCTTGTTATAATATTTAAAAAACTATGCCCCTCCCATTTTTGCCCTCATACTTTATTGACATTAATACACAAATTTTTTTCGGGAAATAAAAAAAAAGAAACTAAACACGTGAACAAAGTATTTACTGTACACATTGTTAACTTAATCCTTGGGGCCCGTGCTTCTCTACGTTTGATAAAAAAAGTGCAAATGTTGACTTTGATTGAAGAAACTATCAATAACTTTACTTATAAATTGCTTTTTGACGCGATAAACAAGTTGGCGATGGACGCTTATCGCGCAGTTCTGCTATCCTTCTTTGCATTGCAGTTTGCATCGTTTTGAAAATAAAAAAAAACAATTTGAACTGACAATTATTATTGCTCATAAAGCAAGACGTAATGAAGAAACTTAAGAATTAAGATGTGTAATGTAAAGCCGTTTTCTGTAAAAACTCCCAAAATCCAAACATGTGGGTTTTTTCCTCAGTCTGTCTTTCAACTGCTAATTCTCGGCAGCAGCAGCAAATCAATATCCGTATTAGGGTTTCTTCCAGCAGTCTCTCCTTTCTTAAGAGGACGCTTCTGACGTTTTCCTCAGTATGGTCAAGTTGTTGATTGACTTTGTCATTAATGATGTGCTGTTGAGCGGCCACTATGTTAAGTTGGAAAGACTGCAACACCATAGAAACTGGATCAAGAACAGATGAATATTTGACGGCAATGAGAAGACAAATCAGAAACACAAGAGGAAGAGACCTTTACTTAACATGTGCAGTTTATCTGGTTCATTTGCAGTTGTTATTTTAATATCCACCAAAAAGTCAAAATTCTCAAAATTGAGACCTAAATATTCAATGGATTTGTATTTTTTTCTTTTCGTTGTGTAAATTTAGCACCAACGCTCTGGCTAATGAAAGTTACGGGGAAAAAAAGCTATTCATTACGGAACAGCCTTTGCAGAGTAGTTTGTCCATGTCTTCACTTTACAATGACTTTAGTCACATGCAGCTCATCTCTCTGAGCAACACGGAACTAAATTAATGAAGTCTTATACAATCGCAACCAAGAAATCGAACACTCAAAAGACATCTTTTCAGTTCCTGAGATATCTGCAGTTTCATTACTAAAATAGTCAGCTAATGCAGTTAATATATAATGCTGCATCTCCTATTTTTGGGTTCTTGCTGCTGCTAGTGCTCTGTTGATCCAAATCAGCGCTTTGACTCGAATGACAGAATGTGAAGAACTTTCTTGTATCTCATTTATTGCAAACTGGTGGACATGTATAACCTGCTGTTTCATCGAACCCTGACACCGACCGCAACTCTGAAAGACTCTTTTCTTTTTTTCAAAGAAAATGTAGCGTTTATCACATTGAAAGATAATATGGTTTGTTGCACTAGTCCGTTTCGTATCTTTTTTCAAAACTATTGGGCCGGAAGTGGCATTTTCCCCTATATAACTTTGCATTTTTCAGTTCTCTTTTTAAATTAAACTAACATTATTATGCTATAATTTTAAGTGTGCATGATAGAAAAAAAAATTCTGCACAAAAATACGGGTGGTTGGGATCAAACCAGGTAGAGGCTATAAAAAGAAAAAGAGCTGAAATTAGCGCATTTACAGTACTTTATTTGATGAGTATTTTACCCAAGATCTGTGTTGTTTTTTAGGACTAACCTTATTTCAAGTACCCGTCATTTTCCGATACACATTTTTATACATAAAAAATTGTTGAAAATTTTTTGTTAGTGATTTTAAACTTTAAATGATTTTTTCCTTTGCAACTTCTTGTGTGAGTAAAGAGGCCAATCCTTTGTACTTTCATCATTATTTCTACTACTATTGTGCATGACATCTGCAATCCAGGACTTTCTTTTAATGCTTACTTTTCTTGTGGATCTATCCAGTGCCACATTTTTTTCTCAGCTGTTAGTGCCGTCTTTGAAGAGATTTATGTCGCGTTTGCATACACCAGTGTACCTTTGCAGTGGAAGACCAGCGGATCTCATGCCTTCTGTTAAATCACCATACAAATGTCTGTCAAAGTCGACCTTGTGGCATTGATAATAACTAAATATATATGCAAATATAAACAAATGTGCAAAGAATCGCAAGCCTATAATAAATCATATATGGTCGAACCTGAACTACAGATTTGCCTATTTTAAATAGAATAATAGCATGTCTTTACAACTGTACTTCGGTAGAAGCATTACTTGTTCGGGAACTAACATTGATCCAATGCAATGATAGGCCTTTAGATTTAGACTTAGAATGCGATGCGCAAACTTTTTCTGAACATTAATTTATTTAACTCTTGAATCAACAATGCATTGGCGTCCGCAAGGAAGTACATTGTGGTGCACTTGCACTCCCCTGTCACGTTCCAATCGTCAGACATTTTGGTTTGTCTATTTTTTTATAATTCTTTTCATGTAATTATTATTTTAGTCTAGCTCCGGTCAAAGTCAACCGACAGAACTAGTTAGCTGGGGTATTTTAGCTAGGCTTTTCCAACTCTGCACCATTTGTCTAATAGAGATTTTCTGATTGGTTGAAGAGACAATTTTGATAGGTTATTTTATTATGCAAATTTAGAGGTTGGGTTCAGTCACGTAAACAAAGACATCAAAAGCTATAATCCCGGCCAGTCTTGAGTAGTTGTTCATTCTAGTGTAATGACTGGACGCGTAGAAGTATTGGGAAAATCGGGTATTCATAGAATGACGTGACGTAGGAATTAGTATACTAGAATTAGAAAACGACGAAAGAGAACAACGAACAAGACGCCTAGAGCTAGCTGTACGACATTTGACTGTGCCCTTATTTGAAGTATTAAAGTGTTACAAGTTTTCAACTATCGTTTTCTCAAGTTATTTACTTTACCTGTTAGTGGGTTTACGAACTCGTAATACGATTTACATAACAAGATATATCTACAACACCACCTAACAGATTGGCGACCCCGACCTCTCTGGGCGTCAATTGGATCTTCATCTTGAAGTCTTCGACTCTGTGTTGTCACCCATTTACAACTTAGATCTACACTGGAATATCGTTTATTTACTGGAGCTAGCCTACATCTGTGTCATTAGGTCTGGACTGCAGCTGGATCCTTTTGGCATCGCTCTTTCTAGCAAATTTATCATCAGAAGAAAAGTTCGAAACTGTTTTGGACTATATCTATCAGTGTAGCTTCGTCGGCCATTTTTGTCTATTTACTTCTTAGACCTACAAGACTCAACATTCGAGGATCCATTTCAAGCAAAGTTTTTCGTCCGTTAGAAGTTGTTCAGGGCAGTCAGTCGTCAATATACCTCCAGTTATACCTCATTGTGGCAGTTACTTATTGTGCTGAGTATGGAAAGTCACCTCTGGATATTGTTTACTATTTAGATCTACAAATCGACCGTTGGGACTTGAGCCAAGTTGAGCTGACGTCATCTTCGTCACCTTGGTTTGTTGGATTATATTATTCTCAAGACTGTTGCAGTATTGCTGTGCTTCTAGATCTACATCTACACACCAGTGATGATAAACCCTACTATCACACTGCGTGATTTTTTAATCACCTTTTACAGTTGAGTAACGTTCTATTCATCAAAAGAGAGAGTTGGACTTAGCCATTTTTTTCCTCATCTCTCTTGAGACAGCACCACCAGCTTGTCTCAGTGACTTTTGTTCCTGACCTGTGACCTGAAGCCAGAAGACAGCACCAACAGATCAACATTTCAGAACCGGAACTGTGAACCGTGAACCGTGGGACCTAACCAGAGAACTTTGTCTGAGAACCGTACCTGTACCATATTTTGAGCAGCACGAGGAGAGAGTGACATAGCGTAGTACTGCCGTTAACCTTTGTGGGAGCACACCTTACCTTACCTACGACAGTGGGGAACGTGTGTAGAGCTGACCAGTGGCGTTCCGTGGACCGATGAGAAGATTCTGACTAAGATAAGTTTTATTTTCCTCTCCATTAGTGTTAAGTCTATATGGATAGTAGATCTTTGTTAAGAGTAGATTGCCTGGTGAGGGCGCCATAAGGGCACAATAGAAAGCGGGTCTACTCTATTAATAAAGTCTCAATAATTGTTTAGATTGTCTCGTCTCGTCTCGTCATAAAATCAATCTTTTATTATATTTTTTTACAAGTAATGTGATGTTATATCTATTGTACCTTTCTTGTCTTCTCCTTAAAAAAGTCTCATCTCATTAGACTAGATTTAATTTTTGTGTCTTATTATGTTTATCTTATCTTATTATTATTATGTATTATTAATTTTATCTTAAGTGAGATCAGGTAGGCCATGTTTAGTCTAGTATAAGTTCCAGACTGTTTTCGGGTTATAACTATATTGTTATACTCATGAGAGCGCAGATCTATGGTATCCTAAAGACAACTGAGTCTAAGGAGTTATAATTTATGTATAGATCTTTTGTCCCGATTTAATCGGTTGACATATTGTAGATGTGTTTAAACACATTCTAAGTGCTCAGAGGTTTTTGTCAGTATCACTAAAGTGTGATTTACTGTTGGGAGGTATACTATATTATTGAGTTATTTGATTGTATTGAATTTGATTTGAGGTATATTATTGAGTTATTTGATTATATTGAATCTAGACTAGAGACTAGAATAGTCCTAGAGTATTATTTGGCAATAAGTGAGTCCAATAAGAAGTGAGATATATTTGTATATTTACATGTGTATGTGGCCAGAAGTAAGTCCACTGAAGTAAGTTGCAATTGAATTTAAGGGTTTTGTGGCTGTGAGTAAGTCCACTTGAGTTTTTCAATATAAATCTAGATCTATGTTGTTGTGGCAGTGAGTAAGTCCACTAAATTTTTATTTGTTAATATTTAAGATTGAGCAAAGGTGTCAAGAATTGACCATATTTGAGTATATATATATATATACAGTGAAAAGAAGTATTGTCAGGTGAAAAACTAAATTGTGACATTTAGGCCAGTAGGGAGGTCATATCAATACAGTATTTAGAAATTTGAATTAATCATAATGGCAACAGTTCCATCATATGATTATATGGAGACTTTTCGCCAGCAAATTATTGCTGAGTCAAAACAGCTTGAACTTAAAGGAAAGGACCTAGCTAGCTATGTACAACAAATGGTGACAATATAGAGAGATAGAATAGATAAAGAAAGGAGGGAAGAAACAGAAAGAATAGATAAGGAAAGAAGGGAAGAAACAGAAATAAGGGAAAAAGAAAAAGATAGGGAAGCTCAATTAATAAAAGAAGAAGCTGATAGGAAACTAAAATATGATCTTGAGAAACTAAGGATTGAGGCTGAACAGAAGCAGACAAAATCTAGCAACACACATGATAGTTCTAATACTAGCACCTCAGATAATCACAATGAAAATGAAACTAATATTAGTAATGGTAACACAAATAACACTACTAATATTACTAAAGATAACAACCATTGGTTAAGAAAAAAATTGCGACCTTTCCAGGAAGCTAGGGACTGCATTTCAGATTACTTAAAGAGGTATGAAATTAAAATGACAAACTGTAACATAAGGGAGGAGGAATGGTCCCAAATCCTTCTTGATTTTGTGCAAGGACAGGCTCTTACAATCTGCCAAAATCATGATCATACTGTGCAAAAAAGCTACCAAACGTTAAAAAAGGAACTTCTCAATGCATATGGCCACAATGCCAGCACATTTAGTAAAAAGTACTTTGATAATAATCCATCTAATCAAACAGAACCCCAAACCACTATAAACATGGAAAAGGACTATTTCAATAAATGGCTAGGATTTGAAAAGATTGAAAATTCATTTGAGGGTTTAAAAAATTTCATATTAGTAGACATTTTCATTGCCAAATGTGACCCCCAACTACAATCTTTTATTAAAGAAAGGAACCCCAAAATTTTAGATGATGTCACTGAAATCATAAGAACATACAAAAATGCCTACCCTAACAACCCCTTTTCAGGTAGAGACAAAAAGAAAATTGATCTAGTGGGATACACACAGGAAAATAATGACAGAGGTAGAAATAGAAGTAGGGATGGTCAAAATTTTAGATACAATAATAGTAGGAATAGATCAAACAACAGGGATGTAATATGCTACAGATGCAATAGAAAAGGACATTTAGCTATGAATTGCAGGGGAACACAAAATAGGTCAAGCAGTAGAAATAATTACAATAGATCAGGTAGTACAAACAATCACAATAGATCAGGTAGTGCAAATAACTACAATAAAACAGATGATAGAAATAATTACAGATCAGACAGTAGAAATAGATACAACAATTATAACAACAATTACAGTAATAACACATATTATGGAAACAAAAGCAGGGAATACAAAGGTAGAGATTCAGATAGAGTTTATTTTGTTAGGGAAGACAAAAACAATTTTGCTTTTTATCCAGCCTTTATAAACAATGTGCCTATTCAAGCAATCAGAGATAGTGGATCTAATACATTGGTCGTCCGGGCTGATTTGATTGAACCTCAGTACTATAAGGGATATAATAGGAAAGTTGAGTTAGCAGATGGTAGTATAAAGGAATTTAAAGTTTTAAAGTATTCATTGAGACACCATTCTATACTGGTCATTGTGAGGGAGTAGCTATGCCTAATATGAGACATAACATGTTAATTGGAAATTTAGCAGGTTTAAAGGAATGCTCAAAACAAGAAATTGAAGCATGGGAAAAGAAATATGAAAGGTTTAAACAAAATAGAAAGACAAAATCAGACAATTACATAAGCAATATGGTTATAACTAGGTCTAAAGATAAGCCTAAAAAAGAAACACAGAAAGCTATTAATACAAATAATGAAACAGTTAATGTTGAAGAAAATAAGGAGAAAGAAGAGGAAATAAAAGAATTTGACATACAAGGTCATGAGCATAATAATATACAAACAGAGCAGCAGAAAGATGAAACTAAAGAAATTAAAACAGAAGAATTAAAAGGATTAAATAAACTGGCTCAAGAACAAAAACATGATAACATAGTTGGGAAAATCTATGATAGAATTATGGATAAAAGGAACAATAACCCAATTGACAAATTTGTAATAGAAGAAGGAATACTGTTTAGGAAAACAAAACTAAATGGTAGAGAAATAAAACAGTTGGTGTTACCTCAAAAGTATTGGAAGGATGTTATGATTTTATCTCATGATAGTAATCTAAGTGCACATAGGGGTATAAAGAAATGTTTTAGAAATTTAGCAACTCAAGTGTTTTGGCCTAAAATGAAGGTAACTATATCAAATTATATAAGGTCATGTGACATGTGTCAAAGAAGAGGACTTAAGGGTAAACTAGGTAACTAGGTAAAGCTCCATTACAGACAATGGATGAACCAAACAAACCATTTCAAAAGATAGCAATGGATATAATAGGACCTTTAACTAAAACTGAGCATAATAATAGATACATATTGACAATAGTGGATATGTTCAGTAGATATCCTGAAGCAGTGGCACTATCCAATATAGACATAGAAAATATTATTAATGCTTTGGATCAAAAGTTCATAGTTAGACATGGGATACCAAAAACATTACTATCAGACAATGCTTCTATGTTTACATCTGAGTTATTTAAAAGATGGACATTGAAATATGGCATAGAGCATATTAGATCTTCACCATTCCACCCTCAGGCCAACAGTGTTTGTGAACGATTAAACGGTGTTATAAAGAGAGCTTTAGCTAAAATTGTAGAGAATAACCAGAAAAACTGGGATCAATATATTAATTTTGTGCTATTTTCTATTAGAAATAATATTCATGAGGCAACTCAATTTTCACCATATGAGTTGGTTCATGGAAGGAAACCCAGGAATGAGATACAAATTTTTAAAGAAAGCTTGATTGTAAACAAAGAGGAAAATGAAAATGTCAATGAAACTGCATTAGATTTAAAACAGATATGGAAAGAGGCTTATGAGAATAATCTAAAATATAAAGAAACAGTACATGAGAACTTAAATGAAAAAAGGAAATTAAGAAAGTTAGAAGTAGGAGATAAGGTATTACTTTTGTTAATTGACTTAAAAAACAAACTAGGAAAACAGTGGAAAGGCCCATTTACAGTCACACACAAAACAAGTGAAGTAAACTATAAGATAAATATGAATGGGAAAATAAAAACTTATCATATAAATAATTTGAAATTATACAATGAAAGAAATGAGGAACAATTTCAAAATGTGAATACAGAAGTAGATAATGAAAATCAAACTAATCAAATTGAAAATTCGGATTCAGAAACTGAAGAAATTGATAATCAAGTACATGAATGTTTCATGGTATTAATTAATGAAGAAACTAAAGAAAATGATATTAAAAATATACCTATACTAGAAACAAAGGATAGTCAAACATGGGAAAAGTTAAATTTGGGAAATTTATCTTCAGAAAAGACAAGGGACATAATGAACATTGTCAGTGATTTTAAAGAAATTTTTTCAAGTTTGCCAGGGAAAACAAATATCATCATAAAGCATGACATGAAACTGACAAGTAATAAGTCTATTTTCATGAAGTCTTTTAGGATTTCATTACATTACATTAAATTTACATTTACAATAATTCATGTAGACTGGAAAGCCATTTACTGGGAAATAAATTTATATTGTTATCTGATAGACTGTATAGGTGGTTTCTGATTTTACAAGAATATAATTTTGAACTAGAGGCAATTAAGGGAGAAATTAATATTGTAGCAGATATGTTGTCAAGAGTTACTGTAGGATAAAACTATTGTAAATAATGTTCATTGATTTTAATTTATTGATACATGTATATTGATATGTTTTGATTAGTGGGCATGAATAAGTTGCTTGTATGGATACTAGATTTTATTCATTTGAAAGGGAGATAACTCAATTAATTTTATTTGGGATTTTTTTATTAATCAAGGGAGATAATTATAAAATGTCAGTAGGAAAGACAAAAGTGTAAATAAAAGTAAGTATGATCATCTAAAGTCATTATTTTATTTTTTTTAAATCATTAACACTCATTGATTAAAGATTAGGTCAGTTGGAAATGGTAAGTGGAGAGAAAATACAACTTATTAGTGCCCAACAAAAAGTTAGGTAGAATTATTTGAAAAGTTTTTTTGATGCAACTATTTAATTTTGTCTGACAGGAAAGGTTTGGTGTGATGTTCGGAGTTTCTACATATATGCTATGCTATACTATGCTATTCTATACTATTGACAGTGTCCATGTTCATCTTATATGCTCTTACATGCCTATGGAAACAACAAAAGCATTTTCGTATATAAACTATGAACTGTTATGTCACTGTGAAGGACTTTAATTTTTTATGCCTATGGAATCGGCAAAGGCATCGCCCATATGACTGTTTATGGACTCTAGTGTTATTCGTGAAAGGAATTACGTTATTTATGGACTGTATGCATGGTTTGATTAGTGATGGACTCTAGTGTTACTCGTGAGGGGAACAACGTTGTTAATGGACTTGGTACATGGTTTGATCGTTGATGGACTCTGATAATGCATTGTGTTGTACTATGTTATCAACGACATCAATGAACATTGTTCTAATTTTCATCAGTGACTACATTGGAACTTTATATATGTTTATCTGTTTACAATGTCCACGTTGTAGACCTATAGTGATACTATGAACAATGAACTCAGGGTGTCAAGGTGTCCATCAAGACTCAAGATCAAGATATATGTTGTGGACTTTTCCCCAATAATGGCCATGTAAATTGTAAGACATGACAGTAGGAGGTAGAGTTTTGGACTGAAAAAAATTGATTGACAATTTTTTTTTTTGATAAAGGGGGGAGGAAATATGTAATGACTTGACGCGTAGAAGTATTGGGAAAATCGGGTATTCATAGAATGACGTGACGTAGGAATTAAAAAACTAGAATTAGAAAACGACGAAAGAGAACAACGGAGAAGACGCCTAGAGCTAGCTGTACGACATTGGACTGTGCCCTTATTTGAAGTATTAAAGTGTTACAAGTTTTCAACTATCGTTTTCTCAAGTTATTTACTTTACCTGTTAGTGGGTGTACGAACTCGTAATACGATTTACATAACAAGATCTATCTACAACACCACCTAACACTAGCAAGACGTAAATTATAGAGTCTCAGCTTGGTATTTTATTGTGTAGATCATTTAGTATTCCAGTAGAAATATATTAACAACTTCATTTGATTACAGTTTATTCTTATAATTATTGTACATTGCTGTTCCAAGTTTTAAATTAAAAGCAGTGGCGTAGCGTAGGGGGGGGAGGGGGGGGAGGTTTTTGAAATCCCCCCGGGCCCCCGCCTAGGGGGGGCCCCCAAATGGGTGTCTCAAAATAATAAATTAATATATTTGATTGACAAATAGTGTCAACGGGTGTATTTTTTTTTCAACATTTATGGATTATACTTATATCAAATACTAAATCTAGATCTAGGTCTATCAGTACGTTGACTTTGTTGACATTTTAAAATATTTTTTTTCCCACAGAGATCAAAGTTGTTGTTTTTTTAAAGTCAGTTTTACATTTTGAAATACAAATCTTTAATAGATTTGTTGCCGATTAAAGAGATCAAACATGTTCTTGCAGCAAAAACAAAGAATATTACTCTCTTTGTTGCCACGAATAAAACTGTATGATATACAGCAGTAGAGGCCTTAGAGGTGGCAAGTGGAGCGCCTGTGGGGGCCCCGCGATCGGAGATTTTATTGTAACAAACTTGATCACTACACATTTTCCTAATAAAATCCGATTAGACGTCGATGTTTGAATACAAACATAACCTCTATGTATTGATTATTTTCGCCTAAGTGTTTTATATGCTTCTGTGCATAGACATCTTGAGGCCATGGGAGTATTTTTCTTTTAAACTTTTAAAACGTCAAAGAAAATCTTTTATACAGAACAATAACAACGAAGTATATACAACAGTAGGCAAACAGTACCTAAGTAATATTCTGTTTTGTAATTAAAATAAGGCCCACAGTGTTAAAAGCGGACATACAGAATTGTTATTGTTGGAGGCCAATGACAGCCGTAAGACGGAATAGCCCGTTAGCGTGATGTGGTACGGTTTATATATAGTCCACCCTTACGGCTCCGGGCCCCGCACAAGACTAGGGTCCAGGGCCCGTCGCGCTGCTAAGTCCGCCCCTGTATACAGGGAATTCCAGGTATCTTGTTACATTTACTAATAATAGATTTAAATGGCGAGTATTTTAAGGCTACGCTAATTAACCTTGAAGCAGAATTTACAGCAACGAGTATAACAGATCCAATAGTTATTCTTAACAATGCTAGAATTGTCCATTATTGGGGTTTGGCTTCTGTAATTCTGTAATTTCAGAATTAACTTCACACTCGAGTTTTTTACCCCTCTATTCATCTATCCGCAATCAAATGGAAAAAGGCTTTTCTAAATAAAAAAAAATCGTTGTTATAGAGTGATAAAAGAGTGAATTGCAAAGTTGGGAAAATGAATAAAAACAACAACAAATGTACGTCTTTTCGTCAGAGGAAATTTCACAATCATACATCATAGCATATTTTTTATTAGTGAAATAAATGGCAAATCGCTTTTTCAATAATGTCACTGATGCACGAGCACTTTTCACCAACAAACTTGTAATACAATCACCAAAAAGGTTCAAACCTTTGCAACATCCTCTGAATACCGTACCACTAAATCAGGCCACTACCATTGCGTCATTCTAAAAAAAAAACTATCCCAGGAGCACAATGACGCAAGAAAGGCTTATCATGGCTTTAATGTCAGTGAAGTCACAAATACTAGAAAGTATCGATGTAGATCAGGGGTGGGCAAATTACGACCCGCAGGCCACATGCGGCCCGCCGAAGTGTTTTATGCGGCCCGCGAAAAACTAACTAAATGAAGTGTGCCCACACATTACACATATTAAAAATGCAAGTACATTACAAATAAATCATGGTAAATCTCTAGAGAAATGAAACTTTTGATATCACTTAGAATAATGAGGCTAAAGAAACGTCTCTAAACTTCCTTGAAACTTTTGATTCTTATCACTTAGAATAATGAGGCTAAAGAAACATTGTTTGTAAACTTCCTTCTAAAAAGTTTAAAGAAAACGAAGATTATATTTAAAAGCAGTATTTCCATAAACTCAGTAAAGCATATAAGCCCAGGCCAGTATTTATTTATTCAATGCTATGAAGAAATGTGTTGAAAGAGTTGGGTTGGCTTGTAATGATGGCAAGGGTAACAACTGATGGAGCTTTGACTGAGAAAAACCTTTTTAGTAAAAACAAAATAAATATCCCAACCATAATTTAGTAACTGCAAACTTTACACAAAGCTACATTGAATTCGAGCGAATTATGAGGAAACACACACAAAAAAGTTAACAAGATTCACAGGGCTGTCCTTAGGTTTAGGTAATGTAAGCAGCTGCCAAGGTATGTAATTGTTGGGGAACATGTACTGAGTAATTATAGAGAAGGAATAGTGAAACTTGTACTCAAAGTTATTGTTCGAAGTACACTAGGTCATTAATAAATTATATAATTTTAGCTTCTTCACTTTATTTTGTATTTTTCTATTTTTTTTCGGAACCACCAAATTCACTTTGCCATTCATATGATATATATGCGGCCCGCCTAATCCCCAAATTGTATAAATGCAGCCATCGGTTGAAAAAGGTTGCCCACCCCTGCTGTAGTTGATGTTATAGATGTCCTTGCTGAACAGAATGCACCACATGAAGCGATATGAATCTAGATTTATCACTTGTGCATTATTTTGCTAATAAACAACGGTATTATTCATTAAAAGAGTCTTAATGATTAATTGTTTTGGTCAAATTTACTGATATACTGAATCAATTTGATCTTGGTCATACATTTTTTGTGTACATTATATCATGTCATATATTGAAAGTCAAAATGCAAGGGGCCCCCAAAGAGGTCGGTCCCCCCGGGCCCCCGAACCCCTAGCTACGCCCCTGATTAAAAGTGTCTGTATTTTGAAAAGGAAATATTTCTTCATTGAATCTAATTATGTATACTTAGATCATCGTATCCTCTGACAACTTCTAGATCCTCGGCATCACGGTCATAAGATCTTTATTCAAGACAAAAGAAGCATCTTCAAAGATCATTTGCACTGTAGCATATGGTACCTTTTACTCGAGCCAACTTCAAAGATCTTCTTTGACCGTGACACCCCCTCATCGTCATCATTCCTTTGGGTATATCATAAATATATCATATCATATATATTATAAATTAGATTCATATTATTTTAAATCATCTTACACATAGTTTATCAGATTTTGCACTATTGAGTGTGTATGGTTGACTGTCTGGCTGAAGTTTGGTGCCAAAATAATATTAACATTAATTATAATACAAAAAAAAAAGGATTTTAATATCTACACATTGTAAATTAATAATGTATTAATATTTAAACACATATACATTTATTAGGACACACTAGAACATGTATTAGTAAATTTATTACAACTTAGTAATGAATTAAACAAAGATCTGACAAATAGTTTATACACAACTGACAGACAGGTGATAGTTTGATGGTTGATTCGGGTCAACTTTTTTGGAGAATAGAGAAGTTATCCCTTCAGTGACTTCTAACACCATTTAAGACGGTTCTGGTATTAACTTGTTAAAACATGATGTTAGTTGTACATGTATAGCTGTAAGTTTTTTCAGCCAAAGGTTGTGTATATTGTCCGTCCCAGGAGTTGTGAGTTTTGATATAGCTGTTGAGACTTCTTCAGCTGTGTAATCCTCATCAGGCGTTTCTGGAATTAGGTTGTTTTTAGTTTGGATTTCATTGATCCAGTCAGCCTACACATTGTAATGTAGAGGGTCAAAACAAAGCGCCGCCCAATAGTTGATAAACGAGCCGTGTTTAAATTTTTTCCAGTATCATTATCAGCTAGTTTACAGAAGAACTGTTTTCTCTTGTGTTGAAATAGAGCATTTTGCTCTTTCCTTTTGGTGGTATCGTTGTAGCGCTTTAAGCTAGCTCACTTTCGTTTAACCTTTTGTCTCACTCTCAGCGTATGTTTCAAACATAAGAGTAGTGTGTGGCTATCACAGTCCGTCAAGTTGATTCCAGTAGTTCTAAATATTGTCTTCTTCTTGTTAAGAATTTCGCGGAATGGTTGTTTCAAGATATTGTCCGATTGTATCCATCTGGCTCCTCATCTGATTTGAGGGCGCGGTGGCTGAGTGGTAAAGCGCTTGGCTTCCGTACTGGATGTCCCGGGTTCGAATCCTGGTGAAGACTGGGATTTTTATTTCGGGATTTTCGGGCGCCCTTGAGTCCACCCAGCTCTAATGGGTACCTGACATTCATTGGGGAAAAGTAAAGGCGGTTGGTCGTTGTGCTGGCCACATGACACCCTCGTTAACCGTGGGCCGCAGAATCAGATGACCTTTACATCATCTGCCCTATAGACCACAAGGTCTGAATGGGGAACTTTACTTTACTTTACCTCATCTGATTTATAGTGTCTTCAAGGCCCTTTTTACATGCTGGCATATGCTGTTTTGGTCTCTGGTTGATTTGGCCTAGCTCAAAGGTCTTTGTCCAGAAAGCTCCGTAACAGCCACAGCAACACAGTTTGTAGCTAGGTGTATCTCAAACAAATTTCTGGGTGTTACAAATGGTTAACTAAAATGTTATTATTATTATTATTATTATTTTAAATGTATTAGTATTAGTATTGAACACAGTTTTTTAAGGCAATAATTTAATCTTCTAACAGATAAGACTTATTTAATTAGACTTAGGTCCTTCCGCGCCGTTCGGCGCATTGGGTGGCAAGCTGTGTCCATAAAGATCTGTCATTGGCAATGTCTGAAGCCTCCTCCCATCTGGTGTCCACTGTTCTGAGGTCCTCCATGAAGGTATGACGCCAAGTTATAGTTTGCGTTTTCCTCGTATTGGCCTACATGTCATCGCAATTCTTGGTATGCGTAGTTCATTTTATCGTAGAACATGTCCCGCAAACCTCATGCAACGTTCTGTCACAACCTCACTAAGTGTTTGACTCCCAATTCGGCATAGGATTTCCTTGTTTGAGACCCGATCTGTGTAACTGACTCTCAGAATCCGTCTCATCCATTTTTGTTGAGCCAAATTTAGTCTCTTCTCAATTTTGACAGATGACTTCCATGTCTCACATGCATATGTTGCAGTTGGAATGACGATTGTGTTGAGAAGGTGTATTTTTGTCTCGAGTCCAATGGCTTGGCTTGTCTAAATAGGCTGCAGCTTTTGGAAAATGCTCCCCGCCTTTCCTATTCGGCACACTACATCATGGTATGCATCCCCATCATTTGTTTTATAACGCTGCCAAGGTAAGTGAACTTGTCCAACTCTTCAAGCCTTGACTCGCCAAGTCTGACAGGGGCACCATTTGCCTTATATCCCACTCGCAAATTTTTTGTCTCATCCAAGTTTATGCGGAGGCCAATTTTGGGTGCCTCTCTATCTAGACTCTCCATAATTTCTTGTGTACTTTTATTTGTAGCCCCGAGTAGTGCAACGTCATCGGCGAAGTCCAAGTCCGTCATTCGGTTTTGTTCACGCCATGGAATACCAAAGGCAGTCTGGTTCATTGCTTTCCTCATTATGTAGTCGATGGCTAGGAGGAAAAGGAAGGGAGATAAGATGCACCCCTGTCTCACTGCTAAAAAACTCTGTGGTTCCTCCTTCTGTTTTAATGCAGCAACTAGACTGGCTATATAGGTGTAGTAGGATCTGGACAATTTTTTTCTGGGATACCGTATTCTCTAGCTATTTTCCAAAGTGATTCTCGGTGGACACTATCAAATGCTTTCTTAAAGTCTACGAAACTGATCGCTAGCCGTTGTTGGTACTCAAGACTTTGTTCTATGATATTTCGTAGAACGAAAATCTGCTCTGCACAAGATCTTCCTCTTCGGAATCCTGCTTGTTCTTCTCTGAGCCTCTCATCTACAGACTGTTGAAGCCGTCTCAACAAAACAGTGCTGAAAACTTTGCCCGGGACAGAGAGGATAGTAATTCCCCTCCAGTTACGCAGCCTGCCAAGTTGCCCTTTTTTGGATGCTTTACAATGACTCCACTTTACCAGTCCTCAGGGACTTTTGAAGTTCGCCAGCAGAGATTTAAGAGATCCGGCATTCTGTTAACAATGAACTGTCCTCCATGTTTTACCATTTCTGCTGACACCATGTCTAGCCCTGATGCTTTGTTGTTCTTTAGCACTGCGATGGCCATGGTAACTTCCTCTGCAGTTATTGGGTCTGTCTTCACCTTGAAATCTTTGTCCGGAGAGGGGTCCCTGAATGTGTAAGTCAGGTCTGGCGAAGGTTGGTTAAGGGTCTCTTTAAAGTGCTCAATCCATCTTGCATCCTGCTCTTCTTTTTTTAGCAAAGTTTTGCCTTGCTTGTCTTTTATCGGTGCTCCATGTCCACTCTTTGCTCCAGTGAGATCTCGGACAATATGATGTAGAGTATTTGTGTCGTTTCTGCTTGCGCCTCTTGACCCTTCTGTTCAATCCAGTCACGTTTATCTCGCCAGCAGCTTCTCTTTATTTTCAGGTCTGCTTTCCTATAAGCTTCTTCCGCTAGGCTGCGAACCTGTGTTTCATTTTTCTGATCTCGTCTAAGTTTGGCCTCTTTCCTCTCATTGATCGATTTCCATGTTCTGTCTTGTATCCACTGTTTCTTGTTTGAACCTCGCCTCCTTCCAATAATTTCTTCAGCGCACTCAATAGTGGTATCTCTAAAGTTGGCCCACTCTTCTTCAAGAGTCAGTATATTAGTAAGAACCTCGAAGCGGTTCTGTAGTTTCGGTTGGAACTGTGATGTAGTATTGCAGACTTTAAGCTTGTCTACATTAAATGGGCGGGGTCGTGTGGCTCGTTTTGGTTGGCGTTTCAGTCGGAGCTTACATTTTCCACTGACAAGGTAGTAGTCTGAGCTAATATCCGCTCCTCTGCGGGTCCGCACGTCGATTAGAGATGACCTCCATCGTTTGGAGATGCAGATAAGGGATGTAGATTTATTTATTATGTAAACAGTAGTATCACATTAACAAGTGAATCGAGTATGAAAAGCATAGTAGTACTACACCATTAAACGGTACAAAAAGCCTAGTTTTCCTTATCATAACATTAGCCCAGGCCTAATAATTTTAAGATTAAACCTGTAAATCCATACGAATTGTAGTCTAGATTTAGATTTTATATCAAGATTCTAGTTCTACATCTAGACCTAGATCTAGATCTAGATCTAGTTCTACATCTAGACTTAGATATAGTTCTAAGTCTAGACTTCGATCTTATTCTAAATCTAGCTAGATCGAGATTTAGTTTGTATGACAAATGGCAATGAAGATATTATTTTGCTTTGAGGAGATAAAAAATTTCCATTTCTGCCAGTCATTTCTGGTTAGCTCACTACCTAAAGAAGGTCCAAAAATGTTTTTTTCATGTTCCCAATTTATCTAATTTTGTAAAGAGAATAAGTCTTTTTTTTTTTTTTACATAAAACATGATAATAATTTTGAATGTATAGATAAGGTTAATGAGTATTATTTTTAAAAATTATGGTACGCTAAATGAATATATGAAGATACTTAGACTGAGATGTAAAGCCATAGACATTAATAATTATAGACTGGCCAACAAGAGAGTTTTATGAAGGGATTTGTAAATTTGTGCGCTTTACTATACAACATGAGCAGTATAAAAGTTAAGTATTCATATCAATTTCAGCCATAACTTATATAAGTATTACAATATTTTTATTATTGTTTTGTAAATAAGGAGGCAGTCATAGACATATGGAGGCAGTTTAGTTTTGTTTAATCTCTAAGACTGAACATCGTGCAACTTGTCAAATTTCGGAAATCCGAATTCAATAGATATACATTTTTTCAAGCTACATAAAGTTACTTCCTGTTTCCAGTCTATATTTATTTATGTCTATGTGTAAAGCACTTTGAACCGGAAGTCCCGAGTTAAAATCCTGGTAAAAACTTTAAGTAAAACACCCCGGAGACTGGTTTTGATTCTGTGTTTCTATACAGGCTGTCATTGTAACCTTTTTTTAATATTTATATTTTTTTTCTATTTTTACTTATTTTTATTAACTTAGGCCTACTTTGGTTCTTAGTATATTTTCTTTTTAAAATAATAATTATAATTGTATTCATATTTTTTTTTGTAGAAAAATGTAGCTGTATGTACGATGAAAATGATCAAAGAAATAGCTTTTATCTTTATATTATGGTAATGTAGAAACGCAGGTAAGACATTTTTGTCATATTATATAACTCTCTGTAAAAACAAAACACATTTTCATACAGTACTGCATGTTGTTGTATACATACTACCTCCTCAAGATTAGAAGATTATGTTTACTTTTACACATAAGGTAGTATCACAGCTCTCTTTATCTTTTACTTATTTATTACTCGTTTACAAGTACCTTATGTTATGTCTACGTGTCCCTGGGTGGGCTATGATTTTCGAAATAACAAAAACGCCAGATCAAACTAACACAGAAACTTTAATCAACATTACGGCATCTCACAAGCTGGACTCTTTCTGACAACTAACACACTTCCGGTCATTCGGCATATGTTGAAATAGATTATACATTCATACACACATTCATCCGCGACATCTCGCCCCTCCTAAAATTATAATCAATTTTTACAAAGATATCTAAATTACATGATTATAAAACAAATATAAAACATCAGAAAAAAATTACAACAAAAATGTTCTTCGATAGGCCACAAAGGATCTGAGTATGGCACACAGGCGTTTACGTAGTCAAATAGACTTGAACATAGTCACACAGACTTCACTGTAGTCACACAGACTTCAATTTAATAGGCACACAGTCTATTTTTAAGACACACCATTTTAGTAGAAGACACACAGTCTTAGATGATAAGACACAGTCTTAGATGCTAAGACACACAGTCTTAGTTGATAAGACACACAGTCTTAGTTGGTAAGACACACAGTCTTAGTTGCTAAGACATACAGTCTTAGTTGATAAGACACACAGTCTTTGTTGATAAGACATACAGTCTTAGTAAATACAAAGTCTTTAATCAAGCAACAAATGCTTGCAATAAGCTACGTGGCTTATAATTATGATAATATTTTTAAGACACACAGTCTTAGATGATAAGACACACAGTCTTAGATGCTAAGACACACAGTCTTAGTTGATAAGACACACAGTCTTAGTTGATAA
>JADKLZ010050456.1:40915-53543 GCA_021533235.1 Biomphalaria straminea | reverse complement strand
TCTATATCTATCTATCTATCTATATATATATATATATATATATATATTGTTGTAACCCTGTTCCTCCCTGACTAACCATTTTTTTCAATGTGCGAAGTAATGTGACTTTTGTTGATGCTGTTGGGAGTAAATGACCTTAACAAGTGTGTTAATATGTTAAGAAACTTTAGTTATGAGTTTTGAACTCTTGACTAAGGATTGCTTTCTATTATGTTAGTGAATCAGTATATGTAAATTTGTTTTGGATAATGTGACATTACTTCATTTTATTGGGGATTTTAACTCTTTCTCCCGTAATTATTTACCACATTCTAGTGAAATCAACGATGGTATTGTCAGTTCGGAGGGAAAGAGTTAATTGATCATAGTTGGATTGTGTTTCTGCAATTGGAGAGATATTTTTTTAGTTCAATCCCACGTCGTAAAAACTGGTGAAGAAGGCTATAAGATTAAGTGGAAAAAGAGAGAAGAGCGATGCTTTGATTTACTCGTTATCTTTTGAGGCAGCTAATGACTTATCAAAAACGACCCATTTCAGTCGGGGTCTTCATGTTCAGGAGGAGGACCTCACGCATAAGATTAGACAAGTAGTGGAAACTATAGATGACTTACGGTCTCAGGAATTTTTTTTATATTTTGCAATTTCGAAAGATTTCCTGGAGCTACTGGGAAATCGAGAGGAGTGTGTGGGAATTCTAATTTAAGTTATAAAATGGTTTAATTTAGTAATTTATACACATAGAGTTAGCGCGGGTCCTATGAAAGTGCGGATTATTTGAAAGTAGGGGCCCATTGTGGTCGCATATGTTTAAGTGCCCTACAAGATAGCGGCGTATGCTACGCCGCCGGTCGACTTATTGTTAATAAAATTAATAAATGCTGTAACAGGAGTGACATCTTTAAATGAGCTTCCGTCGTTTTTGTCACATATTCGTTATTGGGTAAAAAGTTTAATAACTTAATGTTAATAGAGGCGCAATAGCTGAATTGCTAAGCGCTTGGATTCCGCGTGGCGTCCTGGGTTCAAATATTGTTTTTTTATCTAACGTTCATTAGTTATTGAGATAAAAATATTTATCAATAATTAGTATGATGGAGTTTTTTTTTTTTTTTTTTTAATAATTTTTTTTTTCTTGTTAAAGGCAGTTGTTAATTTTACATTAAATGAAACCAAAAAAAAGTTTAAAAAGTAATTTAAACATTTTAAAATAAAAAAACAAGAATTATCTTTCAGAAAACAAAAAAAGAACCACTGAACTATTTTCATCACGGGCAGGGGGGGGCATACATTACTCTATATATAACACCAGCCAATAATTTCAAACTTCGTTAGAGCTTTTTAAGTATTATAATATAGAACTAATAAGCCGGTCACATATAGTGTTTAGGGTATATCTTTAAAAATGCTGGATGTAAATAATACAAAAAAATGTATGTAAAAAAAATATGTATAAGGTGGCAATTGATAATTCTTCACGTTCTATTTAAGATTTAAAAATATGAATTTCTAAAAAAGTAAACAAGGAATAGTATTTAGAATTTCAAAGAGCGAAGGATGAGCGCAATGATAATAATAATAGCTGGTCTGGAGAATTAGTCGAAAAGCTAAAAAAAAATATAAAAGTGATTATTAAAATTATTTCTTGACTGAGTCCATTGTACACATCCTAGCTGCCTGTGACGTTGGTCGCTTTGGTTCACGATGTCAATACAAGTGTCACTGCAAAAATAATGTCTGCCACGATGATGGTACCTGTTTCGGTGAATGTGAAGACGGTTGGTTCGGATTACAATGTCAACACCGTAAGTATTCATTTTTTTTCAAAAGCTATAATAGAAATATAATAATTAGTAGTGGATATAATACATTGTACTAATTAAATCAATTAAAAAATAACTGAAAGTACTAATCCAATGACGTAAATAATTTGTAATACAATGTGATAAAAATAACTCAGGGCTATTTTTTTTTTCAAATAAATTTACACAAATGTAATTGAACGGCATTATCATATTAATAATTGAGACTAATCCATTTTTTTTCGTATATATTAAACAGAAAATGTAGCGTATTTTTACAAACAGACAGTGTTACCCAGAAATGCAGAAATTCTTTTTACAAATAATAATGGATGCAACAATATCAATAACTTTTACCAAGTGTCAATAGAATGGAATACAACTCTTCCTTTCTCCTGGCTGAGAATCAAGACGAATAATAACGGTAAATTTTCATCATTAATAATTAAGCAGAAAACAACTTAATGTACTATAATGAAACACATATCAAATATAGAATCCAAATAATGAAATAATAATAAAAAAATGTCTTAACTTGATCTGAGTTGTGTTTACTGAGCTGGTAAAATGGAGACCAATAGTTATAGAATGAATGAAAACTGAATTGCGACATCGCAACCTGTGACCAGTTTAGACCAATAATTTGTTACTACGTTGCACAGGTGTTTTATGGTGTGCGTGTCTCCGCCATGATCCAATGAGAGTCTATGTTAAGTTTTATCATGATTGGTCAAATGGTTTTGATTTCTATGTGGGCCTACATACATACATACATACATACATACTTCATACATACATACATACACACACATGTATATATACAGGGCCGGTCTTAGGCCACTGCATCCTATGCAGTCGCAGTGGGCCCCGCGCTTTCAAAGGCCCCGCGCTTTCAAAGGCCCCGCGCTAATTCTAGATGTAATTATTAAATTGAAAAATATATTTTTAAAAATCCTGGAAATCTGAATTTGTTAAAATCACATGAAAACTCTCCTAAAAAAAATAGACAAAATTGTAATTTGTGGGTGTCATTTATTGCGGAAAATGCCAATCCTACGCGCGATAAAAGAAAGAAGGCATTGTCAACTTTCATGTAAAAAAGTTCCCGTTTCAGACCTTGTGGTCTATAGGGCAGATGATGTAAAGGTCATCTGATTCTGTGGCCTACGGTTAACGAGTTGTCATGTGGCCATCACATGGACCAACCGCTTTTACTTTTCCCCAATTAGAGCTGGGTGGACTCAGAGGCGCCCAGGATTCGAGCCCGGGAGCCCCGATTCAGAAGCCAAGAGTTTTACCACTCAGCCACCGTGCCTCCAAGCTTACATGTAATAAAATGTAATAATCGGGCAAATTGTCACATTAATTGGAAGTTCCAATACTTTATTTACTTTTATAGTCCCTGGCATATAAATATAACATATGTTGCAAGGTTCATAAAGTTAAATTAATTTGAACGAAAATTAGTAGTAAGTAAAGAATGAATAAAATTAAAAGTCGTTTTTTTTTTTCTTACACAAAAACTTAATTTTTACTTATTACCCCTATTTCCACCCAGACTAGGCCCCGCGCTATGTTTCGCATAGGGCCCCGCAATAGTTAGGACCGGCCCTGTATATATATATATATATATATATATATATATATATATATATATATATAATTATGATAATAATTCTTGTTTTCGAGTACAAAGACGAGTGAAAATGAGTGAAAAATGCAGTATGTATTGTGACTGTGCAGCCCTAGCCGTGACCTACATATTTTGCCACAAACAGGGCAAGCATAACCATTGTCCGCAGTTGGTCGACTTTACGCCGTCTGCGTTTGTCCTCTTTTGTGTATTCGGCGGCCTTCGTGAGTAACCTCTGTCGCAGTTATTAGAGTTAAATTAATCAAATTCAAATAATGTCGCGTTCAACACTTTTTGATGATGTCATTGGCGTTAATTTTATTTTGTGTAGTCGGTGACTTCCCTTTGTTGCTTGTCATCATTTCTTATGACATAGTACTTACGCGCTACTAGTGACGTAGTGGATCGTCTGTCTTTCTTTCTTCATCTTGTATTCTAGAGACACAACGTGTTTTGTGAAAGCTCTGAATTTCGCCTTGTACTTCAATACTGGATAGCCTTTTCGTTGCGCCTTGGTTGATATTCAGATTATTCTTGAATTGGATTATCTTGACCCCTGTTTAGGGTGAGTTTTAATTTCTTATTGAATAGTTATTCTATTTGATTCGATCGTATTTCTTATTTGTAATTCTATTTGTAGACTAGAAGATTAGAAGACTTCGTTCTTTTATTTTTCTACAGGGTCTTAGGTTTTTGTTTCAAGCTTCAGTCTAATTAAAGCTTTGGACTATTTGAACTGAGATGTTGTCTTAGTTTCTCTGCCTGGTGTGTGTTTTTGCAAGTCTGAGGTTACCGTTTCCAGACTGCGGGTTGCTGTATTCAGACCTGTTGTTGTGTTATACATATTTCAAGCTGTTGATGCTAATGTGAACTTTGCTGTTGACTGTTCATGAAGATTGCTCTACTTGTATTGCTAGTTGACAACTATATGGACATACTTATTGAGTCTAGAAGTTAAGTGATTAAATTATTTGTATTAAAATAGTTAATTACTGGGAATGAATTAGAGCATATTATTTCACATCAAAGTTTTTATATTTTTAATGGTTAACTTATATCATTATTAATATTCATATCCACTCAGTGTATATATTTCATTGTATTAAATTCATAAGTTTATTTAAGATCATCATACACATTGTTTATTACTTTATTTATAACTGAATGTGTATAGTGTGATTGTCGGGCTGAGCTTGGGTCTAAATCATACAAGCATAAAATAGTATTTCATTAGCTACTCATATCTTTAATATATATACACTGTTATTTTACATTAGTGTAATATTTGGACACAATATATTGTTAATACTGTAATAATTAACAACTCAATAATAATCCTGTAATTAAACAATTATAAAGACCTGACAATCTCCAGTTGTCTCGTTCTAAGGCAGCATGCAACCAGGTGCTCTCTTCTATGTCAGCAAAGTGAAGTTGACGCTTAGTTGGTCTTTGAGGAGTTTCCGTGGGGCGCCTCTGTTAAGCCGACCGCTTTTTAGCTCACCAAAAAGGATTGCCTTGTATGTGTGTACATACAAACATTCTACTTAAATTTTACTTTATGTGTTAAATCATAATTAGATCTTATTGTACAAACAAATAATATTGATTCTTGGGTGAATGAAAGAATTATAAATATAAAATAGCATTTTATTTTTATATTTTTTATATTTTATTGTCATTCCCGTGATTAACATTTGTAAAATAGAAAATATGTCATAAATGATATCTCCTTCAATTGAATTTTCGCTTAACATTGTATTCCTAAGATAAATCTTAAATAAATCAACATTATGTTGAGTAAGTTGTTTTCGAAAGACTAATCATTTGAACATAAATGAATAATAAAAAGAAAGCCATTCCATTACGCCTAAAAAAGCTCTGATGCCTATGTTTTAAATTAGAGTTCCTTTCTTTGAGGTTCAAACCAGTTAAATCTTTCTCGTAATTAGTCTTCAAGGATTAAATTATATAATTTCTCTTTTTCGCATGTGAGTACAAGTAAAGGTTATCATATATGGCGGAATAACTATAAACAGGGCTGACCTCAAAGAAGAAATAGCTAGGCTTTTTCTCAAGGTTATTCTTGGAGTACATTGTTTTTTTAATTTCATAATTTTAACTTTTTTCTTGTTTGTTTTAATTTTCTTTTCACTTCATTTAAGTAGGCCAATATCTCAACCTTATCTGAGCCTCATATGACATATTACGACTTACAAGTCACACGTAAATTGTGCTATAGAGAAAAAAAAACAACTGTTATTGTGAGCCGAAACTTCGATGTATTGGGCAGTTGTAATTTAGTTGTAATTTAGTTCTGAGATTTAGTTCTGAGATGTAAGGACGTATATTTCTAGTGAAAATAGTTGTTATGGGTTCTGAATATTCAGACAATAAAAATAGAATATTATACTTAATAATAAATTTGTGTTTAATTATTTCTATTAGCTTATTGCTGGACCATATATCAAGATGTTTCAAGTAATAAATGTGTTGTCTGCTGATGCATGCGTTAATCAGTGCATTAATCATTGTGGTGATATTACGTACAACTTAATCTCCTCAGTATAAAGTAGACAGTACCACACATACCAAGAACCCAAAGTAAAATCTATATACGACACCAAAATAATGATGTTACAGGCCTCAAATTAATTAGAGCAGGCCCTGCTATAAATCGCTAATAACTAGCCTTTTGGTGTACCCGCTGTACACAATAATAAACCAGTAGGTGACATTATTGAATATTATAACATTCCAAATGATAAAATTCTTCATTTATTAGCACATCATTTTAATGTAGAGAAAATTTCATCGCCTTACCCAGTTGGTGCCATACTGGAGAACGCCCTATTTTGATATTTGAGTTTGATTCACTTATGTTCTAAGAGTGAATACGGATATCTTAAGTAAACCGGAGACAAAAAAGTATTAAACTTTAACTATATAACTTAAAACTTATTTAAAACTCATGAGCAAGTAACTGGCAAGATTTTGTACAACTGTAACGCATTGAGATATTGTTGATATTTTAGCTGTTTTATTTATTATACAGTTGACATTGTTTTGTTTATCGTAAGAAATCTCTCATACAAAATATGTTAGCTACATAAATATGTGTTTACTGTTTTTCAGGTGATCTAAGTACTCTCCGTGTTAGTTTTAAAAATTCAAGTATAGAGACTCAGTGTACTAATCTGAGATTTTTTCAAGTGGATGCAATGGTATTCGACGTTTACTGCGACTTTAATAGCGGGATGACAACATTAAAACTAGCAGGACATATTGTTGCATTTATTTGCACAATATTTGTGAATGGAGGTATTAAAACATTCTCACAAATTTTATATTAACATATTACATGTCTGTCTATTATCTGGAAGAACTCTTTTGCACATTATATTCACTTAACATGCACTGATGAAGATTAAATTTTGCGAAATGATTCTTAGATAAAGTTAGAAAATATATCAATTAAAAAAATCAAACAATTAGTTTACCATTAAGTGGTAATTCTTTTCTTTGTTTTACTTTTAAAAAGGGGATGTAAACATTTAAAATATCAAGTGATCTATAAGTGATTGTGTGGCGCTTCCCATATTTACATTTTGTTGTTTTTTTTTTTAAACTATTTTTAAATATTCTAATGTGACGTCTAAACATCAAATCTGGCAAGAAATGAAATAAAATATATTCTTTAGGAAAATCTGAAACAAAAAAAAAAAAATTTTTTCATTTATTTTTTGTAAATATTGTTATATATTTCTAAATCTTCTGGCTAAATGTACAAGTAGACACACAAATAAAAAACACTTCAAAAAACTTGACAAGTCAATTTCCGGTTTCTTATCACTTTAATACCTAAAATTATAACAATTTTTCACTGTAACATGTAGCATACACGTCTTACATCGACTGTATTGAGTGTAACGCCTCAAGTCCACTGTAGTTTGCTATACAGACTTTTAGTACTATAGTCCACTATCTTCTACTGTCTCGCACAGTAGACCATAGTAACGACGACACAATTGAACACCGTCTGTCTGGCTTATATAGAGCCCCTAATCGCTCCTCTAAATTGCATAAACACTGCTAGTATCTTATGAGACCACACGGGAGAAAAAAGGACCATCCTGTCTTTGTTCATTTGCAACAATATTATAGTCTTTAATAAGGGCTATTTTATATTAAAGAAAATAAATACAAACTTAGCATTTACACAAAACTGCATTAAACCGCAAACCAAAAATTATTAACCGAAAAAGACAACCAACCAGTTGATGACCTTTGGAGTTTCATAAAAAAATAACTTAAAAAGATTATAGAAGATCATATACCAACTAAATACATATTAGATAAATAAATTCTGGTTAAATAAATTAATAATAAATTAAAGAAGCTTTATAAACAGAAGAAAATAGAAAATTTTTAGAAAGTTTTTTTGGACATTCGGATGGTCTAGCTAGAGGCTAACTTCGCTTAGTGCGTTATCGCTAGGGGGGTGTTGCCGTTGCCAGGGTCGCAGGTTCGGGCCCCGGACGACGCAGTCCCTTATTTTTGTAGCATTTAATTCACTACTTTCTGTCTTTGTCCCCGGTGCTGCTATTAATTTATGTTCTATTAATGTATTTAGGCGCAAGAACTTGAGATTTTGAATTAAATATAACTATATTTGCATAATATTATTTTATTTCTTTCTTTCTCTTATTTTAAAAATATTTCTTAATTTATTTATTTTTTAAATGTATTTCAAACTTTTTTTTTCTATAGTTATTTCTGAATCTTTTCATTTAGCCCTTTCTTTCTGTTATTCTTTCTTTATTTCTTTTCATTCATTTTTTCTTATTTTCTTTATTCTCTTTCAGTCTCTTTTTTTCTTTATTTCTTTTTTGTTACTTTCATTTCTGTTTTCCATTTTTATCATTTTCTTCTTCCTTTCTTTTTCTTTCATTCAATCCTTCTTCTTTGTTTTTTTTTTTTTTATATTTAATTCTTTCTTTCTTCTTTCTTTGTTTCTTTCTTTATTTTTTTCCTTCATTCTTTTTACATTAATATTTTGTTTTCTTTTGTTCTTTCACTTTGTTTTTTTTTTTTTGTTGCTTCAACTTTTTAGCGGCCCCCGTAAGGGGAAAAAGCCGCTATTAGGTTTGTGCAAAATGTCCGTCTGTCCATCTGTCCGTCTGTCACACTCAGGGCGCCGAAATATAAGAGATACAAAAAAATATTTTTCACCATTAAATGCGGCTTGAAAAGTTTAGGATCAACGGCTACTTTTAGTTTTCTAAAAGCAAACCGTTTAATTTATAAAAATTATTATGCAAGCGATTTTTTGATAATAAAACACCAATTGTGAAGCAATTACGTAAATGTAAGGGAGGAAATGTTTCTATAAGAAATGCTTCTAGCATGTAGATATCATGTACATTTTTTAAAATGAACTTTTAGCTGCGGCTTTCGTGTACTAGCGTAAAGCCCGGAAATGACTTGATTCTAAACTTATTTCTTAATTTTTTTAAAAAATCAGATTTAAAAAAAAAAAAAATTAGTGCCCCCATTAGAATAAAACAAGCATATTTTTGTGCGTTTTGTCTGTTGGTTGGTCTGTCCGTCACGGTTAGAAAAAAAACACTAAAGGCTTTTGAAAATATGATTTAACCTTTACTGTTCTTTCAGAAATATTGCGATAGTTTAAGGATAGGAGCACACAGGAATTGACCCAGGGACTTAGAAGGAACATCCGAAACATCTTGCGAATAAGCGGATCTGACAGGGATCCGACTCCGACGGGGGCCACCTCTGAGTTTGTGTATCACACAAACTCTCTTTGTAATTTTGTTTTCTATCGTTCTTGTTGTTTCTTTTTTTCTTTTTTTCTTTACTACTTTTTTTCTTTCTTTAACTTCTAACACGAATTCTTTACAGGAAGAAATGTGGCACTGTTTCAAAACACTTCACAGACGTCAACATTTTTTAACGAGAGCAGTTTTGGATCATGGAGAGCAGTCGATGGACGAATAGAAAACAATTGTATATTTAGTGGCTGCAGTCATACAGCATATTCATTATTTTCTGATCCACTTCCAAGCTGGACAGTAATTTTTGATCAACCTTTTGCAATTGACAAATTCGTGATATATAATCGAAGTAGGTAATAAAATATCTATAAAAGAAAAAAATACTTTTTTTAGTTGGTGGATTGCAGGCAGCATTTCTATCTATGGTAAATCCTGAATTAACACTTTATTTTTTGGGGACACTTTTTATTTGTTTGTATTTATTTATGACAAAGAGATTTTGTAAAGATAGTTCTTTGTCGTATTTTTTTTTACATTTTAACCATTTATTAACTTTTTCCCAATTTTTTTAGGTTGAATTTATTACCAGACAAATCAACGATAGAAGTTTAACTAGTAACTACAGTTCTTAGATTATTTAGTATATGTACATTATTTCGTTACTTTAATTTTAAAACATTATCAATTTTTTACCATGACATATATTGTCATGGAGTCCATTGTGCTGAAAAATTGAGTCTAATTTAAATAAAAACGTTCCTTTTCAATATTAGCATTCAATATATTCATTTTAAAAGGCAATAATTATAATAACATTTTCAAACACTAAGTATTTAATATTTCAAATTTATAATGTAACTAAAGCACACACCGGCTACGCCCGTTAATATATTCTCTGATTTATATTGTTAATAACGGACGGACCAAACATTTTTGTTAATTTTTTTTATATAAAAGTTTCATATTTTAACGATCTCCTTATATACATTTTTTTCAGTTCGTGAATTATTCTATCGGTTACAAAGAAAAGAAAAGACCTGCTCTCTTTCCATCTCTTTATTTTTTGTACTCTCTCTCTCTCTCTCGTTTTCGCTATCTGGAACCCTCAAAACGTTTTTGTTTTTTAACTGCGCTTTGTAATTTCTCCGACATAGACTTTTGACTTCATTGATAGCGCGTCCACGACCCACACACGCACTCATATTTTAAGGCCCGTTATGGCGTTTTTTCTTCTCAATTTAATTTATATTTTAAACGTGAGACCCCCACCCCAAAACACCAGTAACACACTCACACACGTAACCACTTTTACACTTTGAGACCCATTTTTATTACAATGACAACATAAAACCGTTTAAGCGTTTCTCCAGTTAATCGACTATTCAGTGCTTTTGAGTTCAGCTTTTGAATTCTGTATATAGCACACTAGACGCATGAAAATACAAAATATAGTCTAATGATTTTATTATTTAACAAAATTAAGGTTCGAATTTGTGTTTAAAAAGAATTTTTACATAAATTCGTTCTTTGTATATGCGAATATAAATATCCTGTTGTGTAATATATTTATTACTTTCATTAGACATTACCGAAATGTTACACATCTCTCTATTCAAAGATTGACCTAGATTCTAGATCTCGGCATTCTAGGTCTAAAACTGTAATTCAACTAAAAGATGATATAACTTCTCTTCGCAAAGATAGTTTTAAGCTTTAACACATAAATATTCTAATTATAGTCCATTCATTTCATATTTTAATCAAATTAACATTGAAATTTGTTTTTAACGCATTTTACATGATTGCAACTATTACCTAATATCGCGTAAATTAAGGTCAAGTTTCTATTTATAGCTCAATTCATGATTTCTTTTTTAGCGTGAATTCACGCATTCGCTTTACTTTAAACATTATTCTTTTCTTTAATTATTTCTAATGCACTATATCACTGACTACATCAGCAATACGCAAATTAAGACCCGCGGGCAGCGGATAATATCTGTCTAGTATATAAATATATATATATATATATATATATATATAGGTGGCCGAGCTTAACGATCGGAGAATGACTACTAATCTGAAGAGTTGCTTTGGTGTTATTTAGTTCTAAATGTAATTGTACATGGCGATTAAATATCAAGTCTCTTAAGTGTAGACAAATTACAGCTCACGTCCGTCTTATAGTTTTACAATCCATTTTTTTGCGTAAAATAATTATAGGCCTACTATTATTGACTTGGAAGAAAGTCTTTGCTCTGTAGCTTCTCAGATAGTTACGTTCAGACATTTAATTATGAAATGAGTGTATTCCTTATGGCTTTAGTACGAAAAATCAAGTGACTCTAATCTCTACCATATAGGGTAAAACAGACACTTTTTGACAAACTGAAATGGCGCACTTTTTCTTAATATATTTAAATCATTTCATTAGTTTTCTAAAGAAACGTTTCCGTAGGGCACCTCTGTTACAACAAACAATATGTTCGTCCCCAATACGGGATACGTGCCCTGCTCAGCCAGACTGTCGGACTATAAGAAGTTCATATCGGGTTTGCAATCCATCCCAGTGGTTCTACTGATGCTACAGTTCAACCTTCCATTCAAATCTTTCGTCACCATGCCCAAACCCCAAGCTTTTTACTAATGTTTATAGTTAAACCAAAAGTGGCTGCAGCGTACGCAAACTTGTTGACCGCTAGCTAGATATCATGTTCAGTGTGCGTAAGTAAGGCGTAGAGCAACTGTGTAATCACCTTTTCCTTTGTTTTGGTATGGGACATTAAGACACTGAAGCATGAAGACCTGGTAATAATTTACCAGCAAAATAATATTTATAATAAGGATTGACTTTGAATCCGAAAATTAATGAGGAATGCAGTATTTCCCGTTTTTACCCAGCCCCAGATGTGATCTCCATATTTTGCCAAATATGGGCAGACATAACCATTGTCCGAGTGTGTTCAATTAAGATTTTCTTTTCTTGTTTGCAAAGAAATATCTTAGTTTACTGCTGTAAGCCTATCGAATGTCCATGATGGTTATTAAGCTCGCGCTAATTCAATGTGTAAATTATCAAATTAAACCATTGCAACTTTTAATAGGGTTCCCGTGGTTTCCTTGTTTTCAAGACGATCATACAAATGTCTCTAATATAGACAAAATTATAATGCAAAGACGAATTTGTTTTCTAACACAAAATCTTAAATTTTACTTATTATCCTTATCCCTACCCTAACTGGACCGCGTGCAATCCACTTCACATAGGGCCCCGCAAATGTTAGGTTCGACCCTGGATATCATGTTCAGTGTGTGCAAGTAAGGCGTAGATAAATTGAAGAGTATAACAAAGTAAAAGTTACTCACGGGTTTACGCAATTTAAGTGTAAACAATGGACCT
>JADKLZ010050456.1:14366-30915 GCA_021533235.1 Biomphalaria straminea | reverse complement strand
CCAGTAAGCTTCGGGCAGGAGGTGCTCGTTAGCCATGGCTGGCTACCCACCTAGGAGAAGGAAAACTCTGTATTGAAACCTCTGCTGCTTTGCAGCTATACCCAATCAAGGGAAAGGCTTCGGGAGTCAACCCTGATGAAAACTCAGGAGCTGGCGACCTTAAGGCAGTTTGCAGCATCCATTGCTACACTCTGGCAGAACCTGCGACGCCGCAGACCCCAAACTGTATCGGCACTGCTGTTCCTTTGGAAACATCAGCTGCGTGGAGAGGGGGGGAACTGATGTGTGGGCGACATCGTTCCGACCAGAGTTTATGCCCAGGCATTCATATCATTTCCATGAGATGATCCATAGTCGCTTTGCGACTGTAGGAGGCCATAGAATAGAATTAAAATTTAATGCACACAAAAATGTATTTTTTAAAAATATCATCATAATCATAATCATATTAATCATTTTTTGTAACTTCCTTTTTTTTTTTCCTAAGCGTGTGTTGCAACATATTTTGGTTTCAATTGCAACGAAAAATGTTCTACACAGTGTTTTCAAAGTATTTGTGATTCTGCAACTGGAAAGTGTCTGAACTGCACACTAGGTTTTAAAGGCGATTTCTGTAACATTAGTAAGTTAACCAACTCATTTGGATTACGATAAAAATAGACAAATCAAACTAATTACTTAATAAATCTTAAGTCATATAAAAAAATCACATATAAAAATACACACCTTTTTTAAATGTTTCTATAGTTCTACTGTAAATTTAGTTATTGGAAATGTAATTGTAATGTCATCATTTGAATGATATGATATTAACGTCCTAGAATCAGTATAGTTTAATTATTATACTTCTGTTCCTGTATTTCATTTGTCTTAATTTACGTATTACGGAGTAAGCACTAGCGGATCCAGAACTTTGGAGGGGGGGCGATTTATTTCCAAACCCTAACCCTAACTCCTAGTAAACCCTAACCCTATGCAAACTACAGCTCATTATTCATCCTTTGTTTGGAACTTTATTTTGTTACAGAGGTATAATTCAAAGTTCTAAACAAAAAAAATTGGAAAGGAGAAATTAAGTGGACCAATTAGATTGTACTAATTTGTAATTTTTTTTTATTTTTTTTTTTGCATTTTTAGGATTCAAGTATAAATTGTGAGGTATAGTCCCACATTTATTTAACGAGAAAAATATCAGATTGAGTAAAGGTTGGGAAAAGGCGTCTAGGAAAAAAATATTTGGGTTCTGAATTCATCGCAATCGTTACTCTTATACTGAAAAACTTCGTATAAATTAAATATGAATTATATATAAATATTGATTCTACTAGTAAGCCGTGATTACTACAAATAAATTGGACTGCCCCCCACTCGAAAGTTTATGGGGGTGGGGCGGTATTGACGCCATCGCCTCCTCCCGACCCAGCAAATCAGCCAACATACTAGAGGGGGGGGGCGAAATAATCTAAAAATAGATTGAAATATAAATAATTAGTAAATATCATTAACGCAAGTAATAAATTCGTATACAAACTGTGTGAATTCTAAACTAAAATTCGTCCGCCCCCCCCCCCCCCCTTGGGGGGGGGGGGTCGGCCGAGTGGGGGGGGGCGATCGCCCCCTACCGCCTCCCCTGTATCCGCTGGTGGGAGTAAGTCACTGAAATAGTGTAATAATAAACACAAAAAATAATTGTTAAATAAGTAAAGCGAATGCGAATCTACAAATAGCACGAATAGAGAGATATTAAAATAGTTCATTAACTTTATCCATTTTTCTGTAGACCTATATAAATATTAAAATCTATATCTAGCTTTAAGATACTATTAAAATAGATGTAGATCTATATTTATCATAAGAGTGAATTCAAAATCAACAAGATAATTTACTATTGTATGTTAATAAATTGTATTTCCCCCATATAAAGCCTCATCTTGCCTGACCAATCAAAGTGTGTTTATATAGTGCATGTTAGATGTTAGCGATACATGAATAGAACTATTAAAATGTTTGTCAACGATGCTTAAGTCACAGTTCGAATATATCTATAGCAAACGAATTTATGTAAAATATTTTTGAAACAAGAATTTGAAGGTTAATTTTATTAAATAATAAATTGAATGTACTAAATATCATTTGTAAAAAGTGCAAATCAATTTTTAAGAAGATCTATCATCTAATAAATGAAACTCGCGAAGAATGGAGTATAAAATACATCATGGCATCTAAATTTGCAGATATAAGAAATGTATTTACGTAAAAATGCTTTTGAAATACAAATTTGAAGGTTAATTTTTATTACATTATGAAATATTTTGACTATTTTTGTAATTTCTTGTAAAATCTTTAAAAAAGAAATTGTAAAGTGTAGTTCTTAAATTTACATATATATATATATATATCGTTTCGGTATTATCTCATGTAAACATAACTATATAACCTAAATACATGAAAAGTTATACTTTCATAGCGTTGGGCGACCCTTTTTTTGAGGGTCTTAAGTTTGTTACTATATACAGTACTATTTCATTTAGTACCCCAGGAGCATTTATCAAGATCGGTCAAACGGTTTCGATTTTTTTTTCGAAAAACATACATACATATATACATACATACATCATCATTATCATTATCATTCGCCTCCTTCAGTCGTAAAACGACTATGGTTCATCTCGCACACTTCCTCGTGTGGCTGTGGAGCCCTATTTTGGAGAGACACTCCCGTACACAAGTATCGCAGGTAAAGGTGGTCTTCGCTACAGTGGTAGAGGAGCTGGCCAGTTTCCGCGTTGTCCGCTTTTCTTCCAGAGCTGAGGCCCATGCTCTTTCGCTGTCCATAGCTTTCTTGGTCACTGTCACTCTCCATCTGGTGCGGTCTAGAGCTATGTCTTCCCACTATACATACATACATACATACATAAATATATAACTATATGCATACATACATACATACATACGTGCATACATAAATGCACGCTGGTCTGTTGTTTCGATTTATTGATGGTCCCGGGTTCAAACCCTGTCCGCTCCCATCCCCCGTTCCTCTGAAGGAACATTCGAAATATGTAAAACATTTTACAATTAAACAAACAAATAATGAAATTCAAACATACCAGCATACACACATGCATACATACATATGTGTAAAATGTTATCTTGCTGGTGGTAGCATTTATTCACTAATTCAGTATCTCTTTAACAACAGTCTCGCGACTGATTTGTTTTATTAGTCAGTACTATTTGTAAATGAAAGCAATTGAATACTATAATTTTCTTTAGGGTGTCCCACTTATCCATGAGTCTAGACCAATGGTTCCCAAACTTTTTTCTACTTTCTACTTAAGTTGTATTGAATATTTGAAAATTCATCAATTTGAAATTACACATTTTGTTTAAATAATTTCCAACCAGTGACACGAGGAGTGAAAAAGTAATTTAAAACTACATTTTAAGTTAAATTCATTTTTTTTACAATAAATTTATTAATGACATTGAAATTTGAACCCATTAAGTAACAGTTAATATGTATCGTTTACTATCACTAAACCCATTGGAAACTTATTGTTTTAAAGGTTTGCAAGTTCGACTTCCATTGCTACGGAGATTACTTCCCATATAGAGATTTGTTGTTTTAGTAAAAGGTTTCACAAAGAGCTGTTTTTCGTGGGTTTCTTGAGCCATAATAGTTTGAATTAATTTGAATAATTTGAAGGTTGACTCGGCCAGCTGTATAGAGAAATATGTTGTTTGCAGAAATATGTTGTTTGCAAAGACTTACATTAGAAGAAAGAAATGTTTAGCTATATTCCAACAGAGCTCAAGAATTTAGTGAACTCTTTTACAATAACATTGCCCTAACAGAGTTTTCATTGATTGTTCTCAGAAAGCCACCACAAACGAAGGAGCTGGAATACTTATTGAATGGCCCAATGGAGAAAAAATAATTTAAAAACAAGATCATTATAACTAATGAGCTCTCTACGAAAACCACAGAAAAGAAATAGGAGCACTGCATCATAAAAAATGGCATATTAACACTCTGTTGTTTGACAAGGAAGTAATGAAGCTCAATTTCAAATACTTAACGCTGTACAGTCTACATTTCTTTTTGTTAAAGTTATAACTAGACAAAACTACACTATGCAAATATAGTTATTAAATTAAATAAAACAATTTTCCACATATACATCATGCACCCCTTTGTGCTGAGAATTAGTTCTGCTGTAATCTGGTCCTCTCCTAGTGCTTTGTGATTCAACTGATGAATGTTCTTGTCATTTTCTCTTCATATTTGAGCAAGTAATTGCGTATTTAGTTTTTCATAACTGCGTTGATAACAAATTGAAGATATTCCTGCAATCAAAATCTACTACTGCTCCATTTGTTGCTACTGATATAGTAGTTATATAAATAAACAGGGTTTGCTTTTTCTTCGAACGATTCCTTCAAAACATTAAATGTGTTCGACTTTATTGTCAATTATCAGTTTTCACTAATGAAATTTTGTCGTGAATTTCTTTATCCATAAATAAACGAACATGTGCCCAAAAAATGCTTCATGACAGGCACAACTCGGTTCATATATAGATTTGAACTATTTATTACTTAGAAGAATTCTTTGCAAATATCAGATGCAGGTTTGTATACAAAATAGTTTTAAAAACTTCAGCGGCTGGCTAAATCATTCATTTCTTTTTCGCCAATTGTAAGTCATTTTCGAAATTTCGCAAGATATTTTAAGACACAGCAAACCATTATATTTTCCTTAAAATTTGAAAAAAAATATTTTGTCAATTGTAGATCTTTTCTCAATTATATCATGGAGTGTTCAATAGTTTTTCAAATCTTATCAGAGTTTCTTTGTCTCCAATGATCCTCCAGCTTAGGTGGTTTCATGGTGTCATTACATAAAATGTTAAATAAAAGACACATAGGCAACATAAGTTCGACCAGAAAAGAAGAAAAACTTTTTGAAAATTAACACCACCATTTATTTCATATTTAGATTCAGCCATGTTAAATATTAGTTATCTCTAGACCAAATTGAGCTATTTAAATGAGGTATTAAAATTTAAAATATATTTTTCATTCCAATAATACTTTGAATATTTAATGGCCTAGCTATAATACAGTATAAATAATGTATATTTGTATGATATAATAGGTGATTCCATTAACGTGAGATTTATATTAAACTCAATTCCTTCTTAAATGAGATCCACTCGCGTGGACCCCCATTTGCATGTCGTGGACCCCCAATTCTTTTTTTCACTTTCGTGGACCCCCTGGAAGTCCTCGTGGACCCCTGGGGGTCCATATGGACCACTTTGGGAATCATTGGTCTAGACACAGACACTACCAAAACGTGCTGTGACATTGCTTCGCGATATACAATCCGTATATCTGAGGCGCTTTTTTTTATCTTATTTTATTTAAAGAATTAAGCACATTTTACAATTTACATTACTCTATTTAATATATAAACCATATATCAAATCACATAGAGTAAATCTAATGTTCGTATCTATTGAGTTTGAATTAATTAAAAACAAATATCTACCGCTTATTACACTATGATAAATACTTATCTTAATCTTGATAACGTCTTCTGATAATATTCACAGCATATCTATTTACTTAATTACTACCGGTGGCATAGCTAAGAATTTGCCATCATTAGCCTTAACCTCCTTTGAGGCCACTTTTAATGTAAAAAAAAAAAAACAACACTTATTTTTCTGCCCCTTTCAAGTGGTGGCCCGGGGGAGGGGGATTTTCAAATTCTCCCTTCCCCCTCTTGCAACGTCTCTTGTTTTACTGGTATGAGATACTGACCGCTAGGTTAGAGTTTATTTTTAGAACATCTTCTAAGCCAGGGGCGTAGCTAGGGGTTCGGGGGCCCGGGGAGACCGACCTCTTTGGGGGCCCCTTGCATTTTGACTTTCGATTAGGGGTGTACCGGATAGTCGCTCCGGCTCCGGCTCCGGCCGAATATTCGGCACTTTTTCACTATCCGGCACTATTCGGCTCCGGTCGAATATCACTACCGGATAGTAAACCGGATAGTAAAAACTACAGCGTAGTACATGTATTTCTTTTAATATTGTTAGGCGCCTCCGCGCGCTAAGTCTTTTCCAGATACGCCATACGGAGGTAACACTTAAATATCGAAACAACACAGGCGTAAGACAAACAATATAAAGGTTGTCGACGCTGAAAAACGATGTCCAACAAAAGTTTAAACTAAATCTCCATGTTCATAAAAATATACAAATATTCACAAAGTGGACATGATTAAATAATGTCAGTTCTGAAATACATTAACTTTTTTGTTTCAAATAAAAGAATTTAAAACAATAAACAATGACTATGCACTAAATCTTATTTAGTACAAAAACAAGGCGTGTTAATCTAAGTAGAAGTAAAACTGTACATTGTAAGATCGCATTACATACATAGAAGCGATGTCTGGCACATTTTAAAAGCTTGTTTTGACCTTTGAGTGTTCTAGTAAACATGTAATATTCATTAACTACGTCACGCTGATAATCTGTCTAGATGTGCGGGTATATTCGAAGAGGTAGAGATGAGCAACCCCCACCTCCTTTTGTTTGTATAGTCCATAACATTGAGATCACAGATAGTCAGCTGACCACATTAAGCCAGATGTCAATGTGTTGACACTGTCTAGAGGTCTACCTTAAGAGGGAAATAAGTTTGTTTACTTGGAGAAGAATTTTTATTAGGGGGCGGGACGACAAGCCATCTCTCTATAAGGTTAAACTGGTTTGGGTTTGTTTATTATGAGATAGGTTGTCAATCAAAGGGTCAAAGGACCACAAGCCACACCTTTTATACTATTGGCCTGGTAATAAGTTTGTTTACTTTGAGTTAAGTCTCAATTAGGAGGCTGGACTACAAGCCAAACAGACACTGACCAGTGGTATCTTTTAAGGGAGGGCTCAAGAGACTCAACACCCTTAACTTCTTATTTGTTTAACCCATGACAATGTATTGATAGACATTGACCATTCTTAAGCCAGAATGGATTAACGCAAATTGTTAAGACATATTGACATTGTCTATAGGTCAACAGATGATGACACTAAGTTTGTTTACTTGGAGAGAAATGTATGGGTGTATGTAGTTTTTTTTCCTAGTCTTAAAACCTTTAGAAAGAAAGCTAATTTCATTGCTTAATCCTATTGACTTAATATATAGGGCCTAAAGGAAAACCTTACAGTAAAATTTAACATCACAGAAAATAAATTGATCGCAGAAAATAAATTGATCTAAAGCACCATAATATGCTGGAATGTTAAGAAACACTTGACCTCTGTAACTAGTGTACGGATAATTTAGCCTATCTATTTGCTTGACTGACCATGCCAATGTGTTATCTTTTTTTTTTTTTCCTGCACACTAAACACTATTGCGTATGCCCAAAGGAAAAAAAAAAACGCGTGAAGGTCAACACAATCATCTATACACACTACACTAGGACAACATGTGTAGGTTTAAAGAGTCTATCTGACTCTGACCAGGTTGTTACAATCAATCGAAAACAAAAATATTTATGTTTCTTTTTTGGTAGGTAGATTGCGGATGAGTTTTCGTCTACATTTGGTTTCCTAATGCTCTTTGATCTATTTATCAATAGATCTTAACATCAATAATGTAGGTGTAATGGATATTCCAGCTGTCAATAAAATATCTTTTGCCGCAAACGGATTAATAAATATATGACCTACTACGCTTCAGATTCCAACTATTAACTAACAGCTATCAGTAATAAGTTCTTGAAGCCAGAACCAGAAACAGTCTTTGGACTTAAAAATACAAGTCTGATGACCGATTGTTGGTCGAAATTCTTGCATATACATTCAACCACCATACAAGCCAGATGAGAGATTTACATTAGTAACTAGTAAAATATATACTAACATATTTTACATTGACCCTCCAACACACAGCCTATATTATGGTTGGTGGCTTCGTACATACACAGACACGCCCATGCTATTCATGATGATGCTACACAGATTAATTTCTGTTTATAAATACTATTAATCTTTAATAAATCAATCAGTAACAGAGTTTAAAACAATAAGTTATATAAAAGGAAAAAAATAATACCAACAAATATATGTATGTTATATAACAATTTCGTAAAATGTTCAGCAATACAAGTTATTTACAAGATACTTAGGTATTCGGCTCCGGCTCCGGCCGAATATCAAATTTTATTATCCGGTCATATTCGGCTCCGGCCGGATATCAAAAAGTACTATCCGGTACACCCCTACTTTCGATATATGACATGATATAATGTACGCAAAAAATATATATGACCAAGATCAAATTGATTCAGTATATCAGTAAATTTGACCAAAACAATTAATCATTAAGACTCTTTTTATGAATAATACCGTTGTTTATTAGCAAAATAATGCACAAGTGATAAATCTCGATTCATATCGCTTCATGTGGTGCATTCTGTTCAGCAAGGACATCTATAACATTATCTACATCAGGGGTGGGCAACCTTTTTCAACCGATGGCCGCATTTATACAATTTGGGGATTAGGCGGGCCGCATATATATCATTTGAATGGCAAAGTGAATTTGGTGGTTCCGAAAAAAAATAGAAAAATACAAAATAAAGTGAAGAAGCTAAAGTTATATAATTTATTAAAGACCTAGTGTACTTCGAACAATAACATTGAGTACAAGTTTCACTATTCCTTCTCTATAATTACTCAGTGCATGTTTCCCAACAACTACATACCTTGGCAGCTGCTTACATTACCTAAGCTTAAGGACAGCCCTGTGGATCTTTTTAACTCTTTTATATGTGTTTCCTCTTAAATCGCTCGAATTCAATGTAGCTTTGTGTAAAGTTTGCAGTTACTAAATTATGGTTGGGATATTTATTTTGTTTTTACTAAAAAGGTTTTTCTCAGTCAAAGCTCCATCAGTTGTTACCCTTGCCATCATTACAAGCCAACCCAACTCTTTCAACACATTTCTTCATAGCATTGAATAAATAAATACTGGCCTGGGCTTACATATTTTACTGAATTTATGGAAATACTGCTTTTAAATATAATCTTCGTTTTCTTTAAACTTTTTAGAAGGAAGTTTAGAGACGTTTCTTTAGCCTCATTATTCTAAGTGATAAGAATCAAAAGTTTCATTTCTCTATAGATTTACCATTATTTATTTTAAATGTACTTGCATTTTTAATATGTGTAATGTGTGGGCACACTTGATTTAGTTAGGTTTTCGCGGGCCGCATAAAACACTTCGGCGGGCCGCATGTGGCCTGCGGGCCGTAATTTGCCCACCCCTGATCTACATCGATACTTTCTAGTATTTGTGACTTCACTGACATTAAAGCCATGATAAGCCTTTCTTGCGTCATTGTGCTCCTGGGATAGTTTTTTTTTAGAATGACGCAATGGTAGTGGCCTGATTTAGTGGTACGGTATTCAGAGGATGTTGCAAAGGTTTGAACCTTTTTGGTGATTGTATTACTAGTTTGTTGGTGAAAAGTGCTCGTGCATCAGTGACATTATTGAAAAAGCGATTTGCCATTTATTTCACTAATAAAAAATATGATATGATTGTTAAATTTCCTCTGACGAAAAGACGTACATTTGTTGTTGTTTTTATTTATTTTCCCAACTTTGCAATTCACTCTTTTATCACTCTATAACAACGATTTTTTTTATTTAGAAAAGCCTTTTTCCATTTGATTGCGGATAGATGAATAGAGGGGTAAAAAACTCGAGTGTGAAGTTAATTCTGAAATTACAGAATTACAGAAGCCAAACCCAAATAATGGACAATTCTAGCATTGTTAAGAATAACTATTGGATCTGTTATACTCGTTGCTGTAAATTCTGCTTCAAGGTTAATTAGCGTAGCCTTAAAATACTCGCCATTTAAATCTATTATTAGTAAATGTAACAAGATACCTGGAATTCCCTGTATACAGGGGCGGACTTAGCAGCGCGACGGGCCCTGGACCCTAGTCTTGTGCGGGGCCCGGAGCCGTAAGGGTGGACTATATATAAACCGTACCACATCACGCTAACGGGCTATTCCGTCTTACGGCTGTCATTGGCCTCCAACAATAACAATTCTGTATGTCCGCTTTTAACACTGTGGGCCTTATTTTTATTACAAAACAGAATATTACTTAGGTACTGTTTGCCTACTGTTGTATATACTTCGTTGTTATTGTTCTGTATAAAAGATTTTCTTTGAAGTTTAAAAAGTTTAAAAGAAAAATACTCCCATGGCCTCAAGATGTCTATGCACAGAAGCATATAAAACACTTACGCGAAAATAATCAATACATAGAGGTTATGTTTGTATTCAAACATCGACGTCTAATCGGATTTTATTAGGAAAATGTGTAGTGATCAAGTTTGTTACAATAAAATCTCCGATCGCGGGGCCCCCACAGGCGCTCCACTTGCCACCTCTAAGGCAAAAAGGCCTCTACTGCTGTATATCATACAGTTTTATTCGTGGCAACAAAGAGAGTAATATTCTTTGTTTTTGCTGCAAGAACATGTTTGATCTCTTTAATCGGCAACAAATCTATTAAAGATTTGTATTTCAAAATGTAAAACTGACTTTAAAAAAACAACAACTTTGATCTCTGTGGGAAAAAAAAATATTTTAAAATGTCAACAAAGTCAACGTACTGATAGACATAGATCTAGATTTAGTATTTGATATAATTATAATCCATAAATGTTGAAAAAAAATACACCCGTTGACACTATTTGTCAATCAAATATATTAATTTATGTATTTTGAAACACCCATTTGGGGGCCCCCCCTGGGCGGGGGCCCGGGGGGATTTCAAAAACCTCCCCCCCTCCCCCCCCTACGCTACGCCACTGTTCTAAGCTAAGAAGTTATAGTTTTTATTTACTTTTAAAGTGTTGTCTTACTCTTAACTAACATTTGGTAACATACTTAGGAAAGTGTATGATGCTACAGAAAATAATGGGTATCTATTACAATGATCGCAACGTAAATGAATAGCTTAACTCTTTCCCTCCTAACTGACGATACCAACGTTGATTCCACCAGAATGTGGTAAATAATTACGGAGAGAAAGAGTTAAAACAAGACGAATACATGTGACACGATGACCTGCTAACTTCTGTCAAAAGCGCAAGCTGAAACTGTATAGCCACAACACAATGTCAATCGGATTGGCAAAGACCTTCATTCAATGAAAGGCCCGTGGCAAAAGAAGAAGCAAACAAAAAAACAAGATGTGAGGACAACATAAGTGAATGGACAGACCTGCCACTGAAAGAGATTCTGTACAATAGAAAATATAGAAAGGCAATGTGCAAAGACGGCCAATAAATCTTGTTTTTTTAGATTAAAAGACAGGTGAAGGTGATAAGAAGTTGAATGTAAATTAGACAATAAAATCTTAATATTAATGGAGAGCTGAGAGAGATAGTAAGTGTGTGTGTGTGAGAGAGAGAGAGAGAGAGAAATTTCTAAATAGATATATTTCTTTTTTATCAACACAGTCTGCGAGTCTAAATATTTTGGTCAGAACTGTTCAAGCACTTGCAGTCCTTCATGTATTGACCAGTTGTGTGACCGCAATGATGGACATTGTTTAAGTTGTAACAATACACTGTATGGCAAGCAATGCAATGGTATGTTGTTATACATTATTTTTAAACATCTTTCTTAGATCATTATATAGTCGTTTCTCTCTCTCTCTCTCTCTATCTCTCTCTCTTACTCTCTCTCTCTAATAGTAATAAATTACTTTCTTTCCTATCTCAAACAAGGGAAAGAAGTTGTACTTGACTGAAGTGGTGGTTAAAGCTGAATAAGTCCCCTTTATATTATGCTGAGTCTCACTTGATTTTGCAGTTGTCCGCGGGCCGCATTAAACACTCTGTTGTCCGCGTAACGTTACTTGCCCACCCCTTGTCTAGCTCTATTACACATATAATTATGAGACTTATCCAAACAAACTGATACAGATTAATTTAAGTTTTGTTTTAAAAAGTATATATTTGCTTGTTGTTATTCCATATTAATAAACTTTTTTTAAGAATCAAAAAATATATATATAAAAAAGAAATCATTTGATATAAATGTAAATGATATTGTATTTAAAAATTAAATTTTATATAAAGAATGTCTTCTACAGAAAAATGTCCCATGCATTGTCTAAATGGCACATGTGACATATACTCTGGTAAATGTCTGGCCTGCAGACCTGGCTTTGTTGGAGACTTTTGTGATAGAAGTGATAAAAGTAAGTGTTGACTATATTTTGTTATATATCGGATTATGAATTATGTTTTCTATCTATCAATAATTTGCTACTAGTCCAACAAAAGGAGGCCAAGTCCTCCTTTTTGGGGTCGTGTCCTCCGTCCGGCCGCATTAGCATAAATTGTAAAAATATCCGCCTTTTACATTGTTGTTTGCTGGAATGGCTTAAATCAAATGTAATGCTTTATATGTACTGATTGAAATATGAAAACTCCATTATTTTAAAGATCAAAAGAAGTTAAGCTAAACACGTAAATAAGTCTTCAGTTTGTTCATTAGTAATGTATGCATTCAGGGACGGAGTAGGTGTTAAAATCGGCCTGTCAGTATCTACACTATCCATACGTTAATTGCATGGACATCCAATGGTAGATCTACCTGTGCTTAACGTCCTTATATTTAAGTTTTCTTAATGTATCGATACCTGTACACGTACATACAGTTAATTAGATATATACTTGTTGTGAATTTGTTTAGTTGGATTGTCACCCCTTAGTATTTGTTTACATTTGTTATCCTGTGTACTGACCTTATATCGTGATGTGATTTCTACTATGTGTGTAGTTGTTTGTCATTCAGTGAAATAAAGCTTAAGAATGTAACACGGATTGTTATTATTGAGTACAACAATTTATTTCACTGAATCTGTACGAAATGGATAGACTACTACGGCCTGAGAGATTCGATGTGGAACCTACTGCACCTCAAGCACAAGAAAAGTGGCTGCATTGGTATGTAACATTTCAAAACTTTCTGTCAGTAGTTACGATAGGAAATGTAGATAACAAGAAACTACTTATAAATTACATCTCACCTTCAGTTTACCAACTAATCAGTGACAAGGAAAATTACGAAGAAGCCGTCCAGTCACTAAATAACATTTACGTGCAGCCCACTAACGAGGTGTTTGCAAGGCATAAGTTAGCCACATGTAAACAAGAGATGGGTCAAAGCATAGACACATTTATGCAAAAACTCCGCAGTCTTTCGAAAGACTGCAAATTCAAAGCCGTAACAGCGGAGCAACACCGTGATGAATCAATACGGGATGCATTCATTACAGGAATAGCATCCAACAGTATCAGAAAACGCCTCCTGGAAAAAACTGATCTTACGTTAAAGGATGCCTTTGAAGAAGCAAGATTACTGGAACACGCCCATCAACACGCGTTGCTGTACGAGGCACAATTAGAAACTAGTTGTGCTACTACAAATGGAGAACACCCTTCTGATTCTGTCGCTCCAAATTTGCCTGATCCAAGAGCCCCGATCAGTCCAAATCAAGCAAAACATGAGGTAAGCGCTTTATATAGCAAGTGCTACTTCTGTGGTAGAGGGAGGCATCCTCGTAATGAGTGCCCCGCACGTGAAGCAACATGTAATCTATGTGGCAAGAAGGGACATTTCCAGAGGTCCTGTAAATCAAGAAAATCTACAGCTTTCGCACTCGCTACGTTGCACTCTGTAGGACTAGGAAAATCAACTTCTTTGATTCTTCTCAATGGGATGCCACTTAAAGCCTTGATAGACACTGGAAGCTGTGAGAGTTACGTATCAGCCCGAGTTGCCAGGAGTCAAAAGTGGCCTATAAAAACCTCCGTGGACAGAATATTTATGGCTTCTACTCACCTTTCTCGAGTTACTGAAGGCCATATCTTTGCTACCATTCAACTCAAAGATGAAACATATGAAAATATAAAACTGTCACTTTTAGATGGATTGTGTTCAGATGTAATTCTAGGCTTGGATTTCATAAGCTTACACGAGAAGCTACAGATTCCATTTAGTGGAAAGAGACCACCCCTGTGTGTAAGCACCCTTAAACCAGCTAAAGTAGAGGCGCCTAGTCTCTTTAGTAACTTATCTCCAAACTGCACTCCAGTGGCAACTAAGTCACGCAGGCACTCACTACAGGAATCAAAGTTTATTAATGCTGAGATTCAGAGACTACTAAAAGAAGAAGTAATAGAACCTTCAAAGTCCCCCTGGCGGGCACAGGTTCTAATAACAGGCAATGAAAGGCACAAAAGACGTATGGTTATTGACTACAGTCAGACAATCAACAGATTTACGCTGCTAGACGCCTATCCCATGCCAAGAATGGATGAATTAGCAGAGAAGATATCACAATTTTCTGTCTTTAGCACTCTGGACCTCAAGAATGCTTATCATCAGATCCCGCTTAAAGAAGAAGAGAGGCCATTTCCAGCTTTCGAGGCTGGGGGTAGACTTTACCAGTTTCGAAGAATTCCATTTGGAGTTACAAATGGAGTGGCTTGTTTCCAGTGAACCATAGATAAAATAATCGAAGACGAACAACTAGAAAATACATTCGCTTATGTTGACAATGTGACCATCTGTGGAAATGATACCGAATCTCATGATAGAAACCTGCAGAGATTCTTCAAAGTTGCTCAAAAGTATGGTATTATCTTCAATGAAGCTAAAAGTGAGATCGGAACACATAGCGTCAGACTGCTGGGATACGAAATAACTAAAGGTCAGCTCAAGCCTGACCCTGAAAGATTCAGAGCCTTGCGGGAATTAAAGGCTCCGTCGAACCTGCGAGAGCAGAAACGGATAGTGGGCTTGTTGGCCTATTATTCTCTATGGATTCCTAACTTCTCCGACAAAATCAGCCTCTTAGCCAGAAATAAACAATTTCCTGTCCCTGGGGAAGTCAAACAAGCATTCCAGGACCTAAAGGACGAGCTCGAGGAATCCGCCGTGTATACCATAGACTACACTCGCCCGCTGACGGTGAAGACAGATGCGTCTGACATAGCTATAGCAGCTACACTTAATCAAGAGGGTCGGCCTGTGGCCTTCTTTTCCCGGACACTATCGAGAAGCGAAAGAAGGCACTCCTCGGTGGAAAAAGAAGCGTACGCAATAGTAGAATCTTTGAGAAAGTGGAAACATTTTCTTATCGGAAGAAACTTTACCCTTGTCACAGATCAGAGATCCGTGTCCTTTATGTATTGTAGACAAAATAAAGGCAAGATCAAGAATGAGAAGATCCAAAGGTGGAGGTTAGAGCTATCCTGCTTCCATTACGACGTCGTTTACAGACCAGGTGCACAGAACTCTGCTGCAGACACTTTCAGCAGAAATCGCTACTTATCCGCAATGTCACGTAACGACCTAAAATTACTTCACAACAGTTTGTGTCACCCTGGTGTAACAAGACTGCTACATTTTGTGAGATCAAAAAATTTACCTTTTCCACCGATGACGTCAGAACTGTGATCAACCAGTGCCAGTCATGTGCTGAACTTAAACCTCGATTTTTTAGGCCACCCATAGGACAATTAATCAAAGCCACTCAGCCATTCGAAAGAATAAGTATGGACTTTAAGGGGCCTCTCCCTTCCAACTCACGCAATAAATACCTGCTTACAATGATCGACGAATTCTCGAGGTTTCCTTTCGCCTTTGCGTGTCCAGACATGTCATCTGCTACTGTTATTAAATGCTTAAATGAGTTGTTCGCCTTATTCGGACTACCTTCCTATGTCCATACCGACAGAGGTACTTCATTTATGTCTGCTGAAGTACAGAATTATCTCAATGAAAGAGGAGTTGCTACGAGCAGGACCACGGCTTACAATGCCAGAGGAAATGGTCAAACAGAGAAACTTAACAGTACTCTTTGGAAAGCTATAACCTTAGCTTTACACTCCCAGGACTTGAGTACGTCTCAGTGGGAACTTGTGTTGCAAGACGCGTTACACTCAATACGGTCACTTTTGTGTACGGCGACAAACAAAACACCACACGAGAGACTCTTTGGATTCTATCGCAGAAGTACTTCTGGAACATCTCTTCCAACTTGGCTAACAACTCCTGGTCCCGTGTTATTAAAAAGACACACTAGATCATCAAAGTATGACCCATTAACAGAGGAGGTAGAGCTTGTGAGCAGCAACCCTCAATACGCCCTGATACGAACACCTACAGGCCGAGAAGAAACAGTTTCTTTAAGATATTTGGCCCCAAAAGAAAAAGACTGTTTCACAGAAAATGTGAGACCCCCTGTGTTGAGCGACGGTTCATCTGGGGACGCTACACCCTCACTTCAGGACTGCGCAGAAAGCAGCGCAGAGAACTCTGCTCCGAACCCTCGTGTGGACTCGGTTGAAGTCCCGAACATCGAGAACTCTGCTCCGAACCCCCGTGTGGACTCGGTTGAAGCCCCGAACATCGAGGCACCGAA
>JADKLZ010050453.1:685-26371 GCA_021533235.1 Biomphalaria straminea | reverse complement strand
GATTGTAAACACCGTAGATCAATATTCGATAACGAAAATGCCTAAATTTATATTTAAGTTTTAAATATACCCAGATTGCCAGATTTTATACATTATTAATTCCAACTAGCTTTTTTACCCGGCTTTATTGGGTGTTTTGATTTTTGTTTCTGTTTTCTTGTATTCATCTAGCCTTGACCAACCAAAAAGATGCAAACGATGTGCTATTTACTAATCTTAGGAAAGGTGTCATAATTGTTATATTATTAAAGATAGTTTATTAATGGCTATCATTTAATTATATATATTTAAATGTAGGCTACACTTAATGAGACGAACCTAGTTTTAGAACTATTCATCTGAACGCTCCAACCATGGAACTATACTAAAGGAACACTGACTTCAAAATAAGGTCTTTGCGCATCCTGTCTGCGCATACTGCAATATTTTTAAAAAACATTACAAAGACAATGAAGAATTTTATGCCTTGAACGAGCGCGATTTACCCGTCTTGATTAGAAAATGTTTTTTCGCTCTTTATAAACGAATTTTTAAAAACTTCATCCATTTTCAGACAAGCTGTTATGGTGGATATATTTTTTTAGAGCAAGAGATCATCACAAATTATTTTATTTTTGATCATCTTACTAAAAATTATATGTACACAGGGATTCCAACGTTGGGTTTTTTATACTAAATCTGGTGCAGTTATATGTGCTACTTGCAGATTAGCTTGCGGTTCTGCATTAAGCGGAATCGTCCCGCAAAACCTAAAAAGATAAATTAAAACTCACATGCTACGCTGTTCCTTATTGGCACTTTTATTTATTTTTTTTGCGAAGTCCGAATTCCGACAAAATAAATCATCATTATTTTTTTATTAGTGTAAAAAGAAAATATTAAATACAAAATGCCATCATTGTTTACATTTTATTCTATTGTGGCCTACATTTGGTTAAGCTAAGCGCTAATGCTTCGTTTATTTAATGACAAGGGTCATTTATAATCATGCCAAAACATTTTCCGATGTCTCTAACACATTAGTCCTAAGAAAAGAATAGAATTTAATAAGGGCAAGGATTCTATAATATGTCTAAATTCTACTACGGACTTATTTAAAAACTGTGTCTTGAATGTAGATCCAGATCTACTGCCAATTTATCTTCTAGATCTAGATTCAAGTTGTAGTCTTGACTTAAATATTGATCTAGATTCATCTATACATTTAAATCCATTTTGGATCAGATTTACAACTAAATCTAAACGAGATCCAGTAACTAGTAAATTTAGGTTGAATCTAGAAATTAGATTATTATCTAGAAATATATTATATTTAGAAAATAATTTATAGTGGATCTATAGTCCTAAAGTGTCTCTTTCTTTTCTCTTTCTCATTATCTCTCCAATACATAATCTATATGTATATATATATATAGACGTACGTAGATATTTATTCTATATCTAGAGTAGTAGATGTTAAGACAGTTATAATAACGTCTAAAATCTATTTCATTGGAATATTTAGGCCTACTATGAGGATAAAGCTTAGATTTTACATCTAAAAGATTTTACATTATTATACATCTGGATTGGTAGGAAATTCTAGATCTATTTCTGTAATTTGTAATGTAGATCTAGATTCTAGATCTAGCCTATAATGGCTGTCTTATCTTATATGTTACAAACGTACGTTACTTCAAAAAATTTAAAAGAAGATGATTACGTCCTACGCGTCATTCATTTAGTCATACATATTAACCGATGACCTAAATTCAGCCAAGTCACTAGTTTTCCTGGCTAGCTCAGACAATTTATTCCATGTTCTAATAGCGCCAGGGAAGAAGGAGCTTTTGTACAAATTTGTCCTAGCATTTGGAATGAGGAATGTACCTTTATCTTTGTGTCTTTCTGAGTATTTTATTAAATCTTGTTTTTGTATTTGAAGATTATGGTTCAGTGTTTAATGTTTAATTGCTACTTTATTTTAAGTCTTCTATCCTGTAGACTTTCTATATTGGAATTTGGAGCTTGTCGTTTGCATTATTATTTTTTCTGTTTTATAGAAGAGGGGGGGGGGTAACTGCGAAACCCCCTGGTAGGGGGTTTTAAACTTAAAACCTCTTTGGCAGCGCTAAGGAAATTGATGGTTTAGTATGAAAATCTCATCTAAAATAAAGAAAATCAAAGCAAAAAATCAGTCACGTAATTCCGACTCACCTCCCCAGAGGGGGATTTCGTTTCGGGGTGGGGGGAGTTGAACCCCAACCCTTTTCCTGGCTACGCTCATGGATGTATATGTAAAAGGATTTTTTTTAAACTATAGGCCTAAATACGGCAGTCAAACTGAAAACTCATCATTTACATTAAATTTAGGCCTAAGCATTATGGGACATAATTATATATGATACTTATATTACAAAAAAAATATGCTACATTTTTTTCCATTTGTTTCTAATTCATTATATATACATATATCCATATTTATAATAAGCGGAATAGCAATAATTTTAAAGTAGTATTTGAAGATTAAATTCTTGCGCGCAACGTGATTAATAAGCGAAAACACGTATGCCTTAAAGTCTCTCTGTAAGGGCCCTTTCAAATATCTTATTTTAACATGTGCTTTCCTCACTCTGGGACCTGGGTCTTGAAGATAGGCATGTCTTGCTACTCGAGTAATTTTTTTTTTTACTGCGCAATATCCTGCTATTTTTCTAACCAAGAAAAGGAGAAGTGCTTGTAAATTAAATACCTACCTTTTTATTAACAAAATAATTAATTAATGTATCCAAGTAGGCCTATAAATTTAGTACATGTATATGAATATGTGTATGTTTATATTTCTAGTTTAAAAAATGGTAGAAAAGTCCTTTAATCGGTGACTGAAAATTACAAAGGCATAAGATCTAAAACTAGGTTCGTCTCATTAAGTGAAGCCTACATTTAAATACATATAATTAAATGATAGCCATTAATAAACTATCTTAAATAATATAACAATTATGACACCTTTCCTAAGATTAGTAAATAGCACATCGTTTGCATCTTTTTGATTGGTCAAGTCTAGATCCTTTCATGCTTATCTTCAAAAAGATAACTTGTGAACGTATAAAATATAGTATATCCATTTGATTATTTTACCAAATTTACCTTTAAATGGGTGTTTAAAAACATTTTGGAACTACACATCACTGTAGCTATAAGTCTTTATTTTAGACTGAGTTTAGAAAAAAATAACTTTCAAATTATTATTAGAGGCCCATTTATGTATATTTTTTAATGGAACTATTAAAATATATTTCAAGTAGATCTATGTGTATAATCTGTTATGTAATTATATTTAAAAGTACATAAGCACACACTCCACCTTGCACACGTATTTTCTATATCTAGTGCGGTAAAAAACGTATGTATAACAAATACAACCAAAAAAAAAAAAAAATTCTGTACGAATCTCACTAAAACTTGCAACGAATACAAGAAAACAGAAACAAAAATCAAAACACCCAAAAAAGCCGGGTAAAAAAGCTAGTTGGAATTAATAATGTATAAAATCTGGCAATCTGGGTATATTTAAAACTTAAATATAGATTTAGGCATTTTCGTTATCGAATATTGATCTACGGTGTTTACAATCAATCTAGATGCCTAATCTACACTGTCGTAATATATAAACCTTGTAATAATCAAACTGATAATAGATCTAGATTAGAAAAACTTATAGACAAGCACTATGTTTACACTAGAAATAGATTCTATTTTCTAGATATAGCGCTATATCTAATATTACTTTAGATTACGGCATTTTATTTGTCAGTAAACACTGTAGATCTATTTACGTTAAGGAAAATGCCTAGATCTATTTTCTAGTTTTAAATATACCCAGATTAAAAGTACTTTATTAACATGGTTTTAAGTAGCATCATATATTAGATCTATTCTAGGCTCATAAATATCGTCTACAAAAAAAAGCATACTAGATCTAGATATGATAGGCTATGGATGGGTAGCCTACATTAATTAGGTAGACTTACACGTTGATTACAGTTGATTATTTTTAAATGTAGTCTAGAATTAAAATGTCCATTTCTAATATTGTAAAAATATAGATAGTTATGCTTGACTTTTATAAAGATTGCTAAAAATATAATAGCATCTAAATATACCGTGTGCGATTAAGGCTACTTTCAATAGACCTAATAGGTTACATTGTTTTTTCATAATCTAGATTTTTAAAAATCTCTTAATACTATATTTAGATTATAGCTCTAAAAAAATTACTGTTTAATAAAAGGGCTCCTTTTTATCGATCGCACCACGTTTATTAACTTCGTTTACAATAGGCCAATATAAATTTAGGACTAGGTTTTGTATTAATTACTGTTGACTGTTCTTATGCAAATATGAATTAAACTAATGAGAGATATGAATGACATTCTCTATGGATTTCGTTTTTTTTTCTGTATACAGGTATATCTACATTAATAAGTAGTGCATAAAAAATTACCCAGATCTAGTAGAAATTATCTAACATAAACTTCACTAATTGAACAGCAACTTCAAAACAGAAGCATCGACTTTTTATTTTGTAAAAATTGCAGGATGCGTATTGGCATGCGCAAAGAACCTGTTTTCTATACGGCTTTGTAAAAAAACGTCGAAGTCAGCGTTCCTTTAGTATAGTTCCATGCTCCAACCATAGACATATATATATAGACTGGCCGATGAAGAACAAATTATTATTGGAAAAATTTGGGCAAGCATAGATTTAGTTATATATATTTTCCTATGTCTTTCAATATGAAATTGTTGATATGGTGCGCATAGGTGCATGCGTAGCCTATAAAGGCTAATATTAGGAATAATGAAGTTTTGTACTTTTCAAAACTAAAGATCATTGTTATATATAGACTGAGATTTACGTCATAGAATTTATAGCTCATTTGCCATCATTTTTTTCTAACGTAGATGTGGACATAAAACATATTTGACTCTTCCTAAATGAAAATAAGATCCTGTTTCCAGTCTATATATATATATGTCTATGGCTCCAACATAAAAAATGAGAACGGAGAAGAGGAAGTAGACTTTCTCTTCTGGCATCTAATGTTGCAATTAAGTGATCTAATAACTCATTCATATGTTCAATAAATCGGTTGTTAATCTAATGTTTTAAACTAACCTTTTTTTATCTTTAGCTAAAAGGGGGAAAAAATAAAAAAACTCATTAAAAATATCTATTCGTTATTATGAAATGTGTCAACTAGATTTCTCAAAGAAGAAAAAGTTATCCAATGAGCTTATTAGATTGTACCAACATTAAAATTGTAGGCTGATCAGTGTACACGTCAAGTCTTGACCCGACGTCTCAGTCTGGAGAACGATGTTTATTGTCACGGGTTGTCAAGAAGTGTTGACGTCCATTATAACTACCTGCATCGAACATCTAACAAATTAGTGTGAAAGGTTTAAAAATCAATGTCGATTGAAAGGCTAGACTACAAAGCACGCTCAAAACGTTTGCACTTTAGTGTATTTTGTATTATCGGGAGTCAGAAACACATAATAAAGTCTAGCAAATAAAGTCTGATAATGTAGCTACCGTCGCCTCAGCGTGGCGCCTCCTTGGAAACGTCCGCCTAGGGAAGTGGATAGGCTAAGAACGGTAGCACACATAGCTGTCAGTGAGCTACCACACGTATCCTCGAGAGAGGATACATTACACATGGTAGTGATGTAAGAAAGGCTCGCTAACCAGTCCGAAACCCCCACTGATCCGTTCCCTAACGGGGGCCATACGGGTGGTGATGGACCCTCGCACGGGTTCGGTGGGACAGTATAAGCATATGGAGGCCCCCGCCGTGGGCTCGGCCTCCGGCCTCGCATGGGAGGGGGCACTCATGCGGGGTTAAAGAGCCGTGTCCTACGATCAAACGGGTGTGATTATTTGATAACCTAGTTGCAGGGGGACTCCAGACAGAGAGATCGGTGAAGAAGCAATCTCTCATCCTGGCCATGAGATAAAAGCCTTTCCCTAGTCACATGGTTCATCAAAGGGACGAAGTCTCGAACAATTTGGATATCTGACAAGATAAAGTAGCTAACTTTCCGTTGTAGATAAACGTGCTCTTATAAGCCTAAGTAAATAGAACATATTTGGTGGCTTTCAGTCGTAGTTGTAGTGCGACTAATAGCTCGTTGCACTTGAACAGATGAAAGCCTGAGCATAATCTATGGTCAAAAAGTAACATACACAGCAGTCCAACCTTCTCTTCGAGGTTATGGCGATTCCAAATTTAAGAAAGGACAGTCGAGATCGATAGGCATATTTTTAGCGGCCCCCGTAAGGGGAAAAAGCCGCTATTAGGTTTGTGCAAAATGTCCGTCTGTCCGTCTGTCCGTCTGTCACACTCAGGGCGCCAAAACTAGAAGAGATACGAAAAATATTTTTTCACCATTAAATGCGGCTTGAAAAGTTTAGGTGCAACGGCTACTTTTAGTTTTCTAAAAGCAAACCGTTTAATTTATAAAATTAATTATGCAAGCGATTTTTTTAATAACAAAACACCAATTTTAAAACAATTACGTAAATGTAAGGGAGGAAATGTTACTATAAGAAATGCTTCCGGCATGTAGATATCATGCACATTTTTTAAAATGAACTTTTAGCAGCGGCTTTCGTGTACTAGCGCAAAGCCCGGAAATGACATGATTCTAAACTAATTTCTTAATTTAAAAAAAAAATCAGATTAAAAAAAAAATTGTTTAGTGCCCCCATTAGAATGAAACAAACATTTTTTGTGCGTTTTGTCTGTTGGTTGGTCTGTCCGTCACGGTTAGAAAAAAACACGGCTTTTGAAAATATGATTTAACCTTTACTGTTCTTTCAGAAATATTGCTATAGTTTAAGGATGGGAGCATACAGGAATTGAGCCAGGGACTTAGAAGGAACATTCGAAACATCTTGCGAATAGGCGGATCTGACAGGGATCCGACTCCTATGGGGGCCGCCTCTGAGTTTGTGTATCACACAAACTCTCTTTGTAATCTTGTTTTATAATCAGCTGAGTCGTAGAATCTACCAGAGTGTAATACTGTGTATGACTAAACCTATCCTTTCAACATTTGATTTCTTTTTTAAAAATAAAATCCTTGTTATTGTTAACACCTTTATCTTATCTTTAATAACTTAACCTCTACTTCCTCCTCACAAACATTGCCATGCAGGGGCGTAGCTAGAAATTTTCCATCGTTTGGGGGCCAAGGGGGACTGACCTCTTTGGGGGACCCTACATTTTGAGTAATACTTAATTTTAATGTAAAAAGTACTCATTTGGGGGCCCCACTCAAATGGGGGCCCGGGGGGATTTTCAAATTCTCCCCCCCCTCCCTAGCTACGCTACTGTTGCCATGGAGGTGCCACATAGAGAGGCCACGAGGACATGGAAATTGGAAGTATATTAGGCCTACCTCGCATCGGTTACTACTATGCCTGTTAGTGAACTCAACCCAATACACTTGCTTTTTAAGGCAATAACTGTTGTTAATCATATGTAATATTGCAAACCTCGATTCTATCTTCTTATCTTAAATGGTACAGAAGTTACTTCAAAAAAAAAAGATTATGAATACGCCCTACGTGTACGTGATTCGGTTTGGTTAGGATAAATCGGCCTACATTTTGTACGGTTAGGCTCATACCGAGTAACCCGAGCACTTTTAAAGTACTTGTTCGGTTGTAAATATGGGTGTAATTCAGTTCGTTTCCTCATTTCTGGATAGATGTAGCCAGGGGCGTAGCTAGGAATTGCCATCGTTTGGGGGCTCGGGGGCTTAACTCTTTGGGGGGGGGGGGCAGCATTTTGCATAATATTTTATTAATATTAATGTAAAAAGCACTCATTTGGGGCCCCCTCAAGTTGGGACAGGGAGGGTTTTCAAATTCTCCCCTCCTCCCCCACCCTAGCTACGCCAGTGGATGTAGTCGTAGTGGATCTACTGGTCAGTACTGTCGTTACAGTGTTGGTACTAGTAACCCTGCGTCATACTAATCACTGATCTATAAAAATAACAATCTTTTTTTTTTTTTTTTTTTTTAAACTTGTTCTATATTTAGCAATCACGTGATAACCAAACTTCGTGAAAAGCAACAAGAACTTCAATGGTCACAATCACAATGCATATGCTGCGGTTTAAAATTATTAAAATTGTGAGCATTGTTTTATTGATAGAATTTAATCTTTCAGTGTGTGCCAACTACAGTTCTTTTCTTCCCATTGTTGTGAATACATGGCCATTTACTAGTGGAACCAAAGCAGGTAATTAAGCAAAAAAAAAAATTAAAAAATTTTAACTAACATTTACTTTACTTCTTTAGATCTACTAACAACTAATAAAATAAATTTATATAAATCATCATCAAGATTAAATTATTTTAAATTGATTAATAATTAATGATTGATGATATCACTGTGACTGTCACATCATCATATTATCATTATCGATAGGTCTAGATCTAATTGCGATAATTATAATTAATAATGGCCGCTTGCTGCATTGCCTCTTGGCCTCTTCCTTTTCTCAGTTTCTGCCTTTCTGGCTTTCTCAGTTTCTGGGGCTGAGTTGAGTAACTAGATCTAAGATTAGATTAGTTTGAGCTTCAAATGATTGAAGTACTTATTGAACTTATTCTCAGACGTCTCAGTCACTAAATGGTTTCAGTTCATTCAAATCAATTGTGAATGTCATTTCGACTTTATTTAACTTTATATTAACTAGTATATTATAAATTATACATAAATAATAATTTCCATTAGAATAGAATTATCAGAATCTATATATATAATTCTCTTCTTCGCTCAATAGTTTGGACAAGAAGCAAGCAATTAGTAAAGTAAAGATCACTCTCTTATTTCTGCGGATAGCCACCCCAAGAAAAAACAAGAGGGGGGAGGAGAATATGTGGGTATTCACACGTTGCTGCGGGCTGAACTGTCAAACCCTGCCCTGCCCTCTCCCATCCCCATTCATCCTACTTAGTAGTCGTGCAGGTAGAATAGTCTGTAGATTCACATAAGCCTATAAACTTAAATAGTGAACATATGAAATTTACATACTGGTGTAAGGAGTGCTCTATATTCACCAACTTATGCATGTTTGTTAAGGTGTTAACGTTCTTGATTACAGATACAGGGTATGTAAATTCACATTCTGTCTTTTCAAAAAAATATTTTTCAGCTTGGGATGCCTTGAGCAGTGGGGTTAGTGCTGAAGAGAGCCTTGTCATTGGATGTACAACTTGCGAGGTCCTTCAGTGCGATGGCAGTGTAGGTTATGGAAGCAACCCAGATGAGAGAGGGGAAACAACCCTTGATGCTATGATTATGGATGGGTAAAATAAAAATTTCACATCATTTTCTTTTCAATCAAGCTATTCTTTGTTAGACACTATTCTTTTTTTTTTTATTTTACAAAGCTCATATCAACTCACTCTGTCTTTCTAATAAAAAGTGTGTACACATTATTTTTCCCACATCCATTTTCGGATATGTAATTAATTAATTGATCTACTAATACCTATTGTTCTCACAATTTTTTTTTTTAAATTTTTTCAGCTCAACTTATGCTGTTGGTGCTGTTGCCGATTTACGAAGAGTAAAGAATGCTATTGGTGTAGCCCAGGCTGTATTGCATTATACTGATCATACCCTTCTTGTTGGAGAATCTGGTAAGGCAGAAATGAAACTGCTGCTACATAAGACATTTTTTTTACATTCAGTTTCATTGCTTTCATGTTTAGGCCTTTAGGCAGTACTAAGTTATTATTATAGCTTTTATATAGCACTACTTTCATGCTTATAGCATGCTCAGAGCCCTTTGGTCCAATCGCATTTGTGGACCAGTGGGTGAGGGGGTATCTAGGAGTTTGATTTCCGTGCTCAGTAAACACAACTCTGCCCAAGTCGGGTGTCGAGCTGTGAGTGTGTTTGAGCCCACTTCTAGGTAGCCAAGCCAAGATCAAGCGCACTTAGCTTCTCGATAACGCTTCCCACAGTTCCCCAGTTCTATAAACCCTTCCTTCCAGATAAAGTATTACAGTAATAAGGTAAGAGTAAGTAAGTTCCCCTTTAAGACCTTATGGGCAGATGTCATTTTCTGATTCTTTGGCTGATGGTTAACAAATATGTCATGTGGCCAGAACAATGACCAACCACTTTTACTTTTTCCAACTAATGTCAGGTACTGATTAATGCTGTTACCTATCCCTTAGTCTGTGGACCGTTGGGGCACCTGTAGACAGTCTTTTTCCATTCCTCTCTGTCCTTTGCCTTTGCCTCTTTCAGTGGTAGGCCCGTCCATTCTTTTATGTTGTCCTCCCACCCCTTTCTCTGTCTGCCTTTTTTTTTCCTGGTACTGTTCCCTATAGGAAGGTCTTTGCGAAACCTGAAGATCTTGTAATATGGCCATAGATTTTCAGCTTGCGTTTTTTCATGGTAGTTAGCAGGCCATCATGGGGTCCGATTGTGGACTCAGTGGCATAAAATATCCTAAAGTTTAAATTACAACCTGAGACTCCTCCTCCATTCAAAAGCCAAGCACTTTACCCTCAGCCACCACTTCTGCTAGTAATAATTAAATAAAATGGCATAAACCAATGATCTAATTCCCCATCCAAAAACACGCCTACAAAGGGTAACCTGCTTTCAATTTTTAGTTGCCAGTATGTTCAAAGACCCTAGTACCCTTTGTAACGATTTTGGTTGTGTCCCTTTTAGAGTAGGTTCTAGAAACCAGGTCAAGTCAGTGCACTGTCCAGCGTAAACAAGTTTATTTTAATATCCAATCGGGGAAAGAGGTTAAAGGAAAGGTTAACTTGTCATCTTCCAGAAGGTCAGATTTACTAAAAAAAAGTGATCCGAGAAACTTCTAGGTTCTGGAAGATATGATTAGAAAGGTATAAATTGGGGGAAAGAATGTTATTCGGGGTCCTCGCATAATAACGGTATTTGTAGAGCGAGGGTCCTCGCTTAGTAATGGTTATTGTGGAAGAAAAGTTCTTGTATCGTATTTAATAGAGCGATGGTCCTATGTTTAATCTTCTCTTAGAAGTCTACTAGAGAGTAAAGTGTTATACGAAGTGATGTAGAAGTTATTTATAAGTAAAGTTTATTATTCGAGATATAGATTGAGTTGTTGTTCAAGAAAGCAGAAGAAGTCGTTAAAGCTTGTTGTAGAAACTACAGAAATAGTTCTGTCTTCATTTATTTAGTTATCAAGTTATTATTAACAATCCTCGGCGTGCGACAGAGAGAAAGTAACGTCACATTCTTATAGAAGGGTTGAATCTTTCCACATATACATTGTATCATATTTAGCTTACTGTAAAAGTATTTCATTCCTATTTTCTAACCAGCTACAAGTTTTGCTCTTGAAATGGGCTTCAAAGAAGAGTCCCTGGCAACAAATAATTCAATAAATATGTTTAAATCATGGCAACAAAACAAATGTCAACCAAACTTCAGACAGGTTTGTCAATAGTTTAACATTTAGTATAGTACCAGTATGTCCCAAATTCAATTTAAAAAGTAATAGTTCTGTGTTGTTTAAAAAAAAAAAAGAAATTTTAAAAGCTCAAAGCCAAGAATTCTAATAACAGAATTTATTAAAGTAGGGTAGCTTAAAAAAATCTTTGTAACTACTATTATTCATTTTTTTGCTGCCAATAACTTTGCTTTGTTTTTTTTTTTTTGTTTTCAAGAATGTACAACCAGATCCCAGATCCAATTGTGGTCCTTATTCTCCCCTCCCTCCTCCTTCCATCTCCAAGTTTCAAAGAAGTGGATCTGACAATCTAAAACCTTACACTAGAAAATCTCACAGTGAGATTAATCGTAACAACCATGACACTATTGGTATGATTGTCATAGATGCGTCTGGTCATGTCTGGGCTGGAACTTCCACAAATGGAGCCAATCATAAAGTTCCTGGGTTTGTTTAAATTTTAAGTCTTTTTCTTTTCTTTTTAAGGAAATGACAGAAACAAGACACTTTTTTTTATGGAATTCATATCTTGAGTAAAACTAACCTTTCATATTTGGAGCCACAAAGTCACAATTTCATATTCTCTTTCCACAACATACCTGCCTATTCTTTTATCTGTCTAGCTGATCTTTCATCTATTCTTAATTGCTCAATTATTCTCTTTTAATTCATACATAAGCACAAAACAATGTTGATTAAACTAAATGCATTTGTTTATTTCTTCAATAAGGTGTCCATTTTATCTTGACCAAATATGTTAATGATTATATATTATAAATCTCAATTCATTTGTTTCTGTTGTTATGACTCCAAAGATGAAAACATGGACACCATTGTTCTTAAATTTTTTTTATTTGTCAATAAAGAAAAAATGTAGACCTAAATTATTCAGATTAATTTTATTTAATCCGATTTTAGACAGACAAAATAAACTATCATTAATTAAATAACTTCATTGCATTCAACACCTTGTGTTGCTGATACTCATAAACTGAATGATTTTTATCAAGCCCTTTCCATTTGTTAAACTTTATTCTTTAGACCATAGAATGAATTAAAACATTTAATTACTTTTCATTTTACATGTATCTGACATTTTTCTTTACAATGTTCTTTTAGAAGAGTTGGTGATTCACCGATAATGGGTGCCGGAGCTTATGCTAGTAACACCGGTGGCGGGGCAGCAGCAACTGGAGATGGAGACATCATGATGAGATTTTTACCAAGGTAAACAAAAGAATTATTGCCTTATGTGTATAGAGTTGTCTTATTTTACTGTTTGAATGTCAACATAAAATTTGTTCCATCTCTTCCAACTTTTTTTGCAAAGTACCTTATTGACTTGTATGAAATATGAATAAAAGTTTTAAAAAATGTTTTCTGATGTACATATTCTATTATTCCTTTGATTTAAATAAAATACAGATTATATAATTGTGACCTAATTTAAATGTAAGCGTGTTAAATATTTGTCATAAAAAAAAATTTGATTTTTTTTTGCGCCATTTAGCACTCCTTATGCAATATGGTATTTACAGCACACTTTTAATGCCATAGAATGTGATAAGAAGTTACCAGCTTTTAATAAATTTTACACTTATTAATTAAGATCTCTTTTGTCCCATACAGAACAAGATGCAAATGGTTTGAAAAGATGACTTCAAATAAATACAGTTTAATAAATGACAATAACATTTTACTAAAGAAATATTACCCTACCTAGTACTTTAAGTCTAAATTTTTTTTCTTGTAGACAAAATGTACTGATTACTTGATAGGAGTCTTTTTATTTTTTTTCCATCTTTCATGAGGGTAAGCAATCTGGTTTGTGATAAGCAAAGATGTTGCCCTCAATCCATCTTATATTTGCAAAGTAAACAGGATATTTACACAAAATTTATCATCTCATAACCGTAAGGTCTGAAAAGCAATAGAAAAAAATTCTAGAGTACAAGTTCTAAATAAGAAAATTGTAATATGTAAAAGCTTTTTATATTGTCATTACATTCACTTTCGTTTTTCAGCTTACGAGCTGTCATCGAAATGGAAAGAGGTGTTTCACCAGACAAAGCAGCTCAAATAGCTATGGCTCCCATCATTCAGCATTACCCACAGTTCAGTGGTGCTTTGGTTGCTGTGAATATTACTGGACATCAGGGTAAGCATTGATTTAGATTCACACATGGAATCTGCTATTAACTGTTTCTCTCCTAATCAATTGTTGTACCATCGTTGAGTTGACCTCAATAAATTTAATAAATGTTTAATTTTATAAACTTGATATTGTTTCATATAAAAAGAGCATGCATTTCCCTTTAATTCTATACCAAATACATTTTTTATAAGAAACAACAAAGCTATTGAAGATTAATCATAAAAGGTTAGTGAAATAGTAATGAGCAAAATGAAGAATTCCTTTGAAAATGAACAAATAATAACAGACAATTTTATATTGATGGAAAGTTCATTAGTTCTGGCTTGGATCTAACATCACACTCACAATCATTAAAGGCTGGGTGGGATTTGATACTCAATTTCATACCGATACAGTGATTTTCAAATAATTATACAGATAATTTTTCTTTCTAGACTATCTTCTTTAGATTTGGTTTCTAATTTATTTGTGAGATTATCTTAATTATAAAATATATATTAAATTGTATTATATTTTTTTACTGTACTTTTAATAACAAATACTGAACTTGTCCAACTTTTTTGTAACAAAAAGCCTGCAGCCACACCATGAACTTTCTTAGGGTCGCAAGATGTGGTATTGAGGAGCAAATGTAGACCCAAAATATCAGCAAAAGATGCCAGCTGATACTTTTAAATGGGTTGATTTGGGGGCAAAGATAAACTAGCTTTTTGACAGACCAGTGCACTGTCAAGTTTGGCCTCCTTGCTAAATTTATTCGCCACACTTCACAAGTTACAAACCAAGTTTCAAATAAACTTTAATCTGGTCAATACTATATACCGTATACAGATATTACAACCTATTGATCAGAGAAATTATGTGTCATCTGTTTCTATGGCCAACTGTTAATGAGGGTATCATGTGGCCAGCACAATAACCAACCACTTATATTTCCACAACTAAGTTGGGTGGACAGGGGATCCTAAAAATCCTGAAATTCAGAATCTCTGTCCTGACTGCTATTTGAACCCAAGACCCCTTGGTTCAGAAGCCAAGCTCTGTACCACTCAGTCACCATGCCCCAACTTTAACAACTGTTGTTTTCAGGAACATTGTGATCTGTTGAACTAATGCAACAACTTTTAAGTTGATGCTATGTTTGGTAAGCAGATAAAATCAGTTAAAAATGTAGTAGAATTGTCATTATTGTTGCATTGTTGTTTGTATTGCAGGTGCTTCATGTCATGGATTCTCAGCTTTTGCCTACAGTCTGGCATCTACTCAATATACCACAGTGAAAGTAATAACTGTACCATGTTCACATTCCTAGTTAGTGTATATTTAAATACCCTAGGACCAAAATGTTTGTCGGATTTACTTTGACTCAATAATTTATATACTTGAATATATATTTATTTTATATATGAATGCTTTTTTTGTGTACATTAAACTTCTTTTTTAAAAATTCTATAGAAAAAAAAAATAAAAGAATTTTTTATTTATTTATTGGTTCATTTCTTAGTAATATTTTTTCTAACTCTAGAAATTCATTGAAAGAAACAAGGAAACTCCAAAGTATCAATATGCATATGAACCAGGGAAGGGGTACAGTTATAACCATAAGAAAAAAGTAATTTATTGCTAATAACTAATCCTAAGAAGCTCCAAAGCTGCACCCTTATGGGGCTGTCAATAAAACTACTAGTGAGGCTGAGAATGGTTACTGGGGGTCTGTTCCAAACAAAAAAATATTCTTTGTTACTGTTGATCTAACCTGTAAAATTAAAGCCTTGTTGTGAAGTGAGTAATTTTTCATCCTAACATATCCCATTCGAAAATGAAATCAGTATGTGAATATATATATATATTACAAGGAGAGATAGGAATCATCTTAAAAACTTTATTCTTTTCACTCAGCATATAAAAAAACAATTCTATGATTGGTGCGATATCCCCTCACAAATTCTACTAACATGAACATATAGAATTAATGCTTTCAACACATATACCACATTTTTACTCTAATTTATTCTCTTGGCCTTTTAAAAATAAATCTATGTTAACTGCTGTAAGATGTTTCATCTGTATCTCAAGTTATGTAGATTAGCATCATCCAAGATCCTGTCAACATCTTTCCAAAAAGCCCTGTTTTGGCAAGTAATAATAAATATTGAAAAAAAAAAATGAAATTTTCTAAATATGCAATTATCTATAAATTATAATATTTTGAATGTGACAAATGTTATTACTTAAAGTCAATTACAAATGTTATTACCTAAAGTCAATGACTGTTGAAATCTTTTCGAGTACCACATGACTTATTTTTTAAGAGAAGAATGATTCCAGCAGAGTGCAACAGAATGTGAAGTCTGTTATCCACTTATCTTGCAATTCCTCCTACTTAATCTAAAAAAATATAGATAAAATAAAATTAAAATCCAAAAAGTTTAATAACTTTAAAATAAAATGTAAATGTATATTTAAATCGAGGGGATTTGTTCCTTGATATTTTATCTTAGTTTTGAAATTGTGTGAATCAAGTTTCCTGCTCTTCCTTCATTGCCAAAAGTGTTGCTTAGTTTCAATTGATCCTCTTCAGAGCTTTTTTCTCTTCAGTCACCAAGCCATCAATTGGATGAAGGTTACAGTCTTCAGTGTTTTTTTTTAAAGTTCTCACTGGGAAGCTGGCTAACACAATTATTGACAGGAGTCTTATCTCTGAGTGTTGTCAGAGACATTTCCTTAAAGTTGTGGAGTAAGTTGCGAAGTTCTCACTTGGAAGCTGGCTAACACAGTTATTGACAGGAGTCCCTATCCTTAAAGTTGTGGAGTAAGTTGTGCCTGAATTTCTAATATTACCAACTAAGTGCACCTAGTAATCTTGTGTTGACTCACCCAAAGGTTACCCATTTCCATACAATTTCCCACCAAATGATGATGACATGGTGGGTATGGACAGATACTAGGCCTAAAAGAGTTCAATCGCAAAGTACTGTTGTGACTTAGCTTCACTGAGAGTCAAAAGGACAAGATCAAGAAAGTCAACAAATGAAAAAAAAAACTCATTTAAGTGTTTCCCATTAATGGTCTTGACATCTCAAACCAATATTGCTACTGTCTCTGGTATTGTATAGTCTCTGCCACATGCAAATTGGATATGACTCCAATCTCAATAAGCCATTTGTGCAACGATGGGGCAGGAATCTTTGCAACAGAAGTGTATGTTCATTTCAAATGTACCTGAAAAAAAGATGCCTTACTTTTTCTACTGAAACTTGGCTTTCTTAACAGCACAGAGAAACTTGGGGCATCATATATTTCGCCTTGACAGATACAGATTGATTTGAATTATCCTATTTTCTTTTCAAAGGTGCACTTCAGATTAGCTTTCTATTTTCTGTAAGTTGTAATGTAGCATCCCTGACAAGCTCCTGATTGACTGTTCTAGTGTGAAAGTCTTAATTCCTACTCCGCAGCCTACAAGTATTTCAGCCAAATTTACAAAGTGAACCACAAAGAGCACAGTGTTCTGTCACATTGGCTAGCCCATCAGTGGCATCAGCAGCTTCATCTTCAGGTAGCCTCAACTTTTTAACGTCACTTAGTCTTTCAGATATACCTGGAAAGGCCTCTTTTAGCCAGCAGAAATGACATTTAAAACTTCTACCAAGAATAAGAGAGGTGCTACAAGTTATACTCCTGCAAAAGTTCTGTCATGTTTTTCATGTGCTATTTCAACTTAGCATTTATTGTCATCTTGGTGGTCACTTTATCCAGCATTGTACAATAGTTGAAAGAGAATCAGTTACTTTCACTGCAGTGTGGAAGGAGATTATTGATGTTACAAATGTTTGTTCATATCTAAAGCCGCAAATGAAAAATCTAAGACAAGTTTTCTGATATATACTTCATGAAATCTGTCATGCTGCCAGGTGAACATTTACCTGCCATGTCAGTGCCCGTCGCAGCTACCTCACTTTCCATGTCATCACCCACCATGCTCACATCATTGGGAGTCAGAAAGAATAAAATCATATTTTATCAAATAGCGTCCATATAGATTTTCTCTACTAGCTATAGGTTTTTTAAGGAAAATGTGGAGACATTGGTTATTTAATTTAGAATATAATACTTTATTGATGTATCAGCTAGCATATATGTTTCCTCTACCTCCTAATTAAAATATCTACCATTCTTTAAAGCCGGAAACTCTACCCTATCTATGGTGGCTAGTCGGGCGAAGTCCAGAATAAGAAAAAGGGATGGAATATTTAGTCACTGTAAGTGGAATTACCAATATGTGTTGTACTATATTGCAAGTAATTTTTTTTTCTCAATCTTAAAACTTAATATTAAAATGCTTAGTAAAACTAAATCACTTTTAGGGAAAATCTTAAAATGAATTTTTTTTTAAATCAGTGACAGCTAAAAAAATGTAATATTTGAGTTACTATAATGTTTACATTTTACAACTATAGCCTACTGAACTGTTGTAAAAAAAAAAAAAAAGAAATCTAGATCTATAGACATAACATATATAGGCACATAACAGCAAATAAAAGAAAAATCAACAGTAGATGAATATGAATGTCACTATGCAATAAGAACTATGACTGATTTCTAACATTCTATTAAAATTTATCAACAAAAATTATCTAGAGAAATCTAGATTTACAATAATGAAATATAGATCTCTATATTTTATAGTTTTGTGTTGTTTTTTTAGCTGAAAATATATGTCAAGGTCTACATTCCCTAACATGCAATGTAAATTTGTTTGAACTAGTGTTATTATGTAAGAACATTAACTCTATTGGTCAAGAACATTAAGTTTATTGGAGTAGTCTCCCCTGTATTTTATAGTTTGTTATGATTCTATGATAGATCTATATGGCGGCAGCCTGGAATGACTATTAAAGTAGATTCTACCCTTCGTTTTAGTGATCACTCAAAGTATTTGTTGAGTCTTTGATCATCTAGCTATTAAAATATAGATCTAGTTTAAATTTGGCATCAAAAGATAACTTGTTTTAATTTAATTTAATTTGTAACCAACCAAGACCAAGCTGAAGCTAACTCAGTGTGAGTAACTGAGTAACTCATGATAACTGAGTGTTTCTCCAGTACTGGTGACATATAGTGATATACTATAGGTATTGGTTCACTAAAAAGTCTATAACTCAAAAACTTCTGATTAAATTTTCATTGCACATAGAAATGGTTTATCTATAAATTGTGATATTTTGAGCTTGAAAGGTGAATAGTAAAATTTTAAAATTGTATAAAATTTATTAAAATGTGTGAAATAGTGCACAAAATGGCCTCTTTTGATGTAACATGGAATACCTGGCTTAGATTGAAGTAATTTTCTACTAAAAGCAAGGATTATTGGAAAGACATTTTTGTTGAAATAGGTTAACAATATAATGTTATTGCATTAACAATATCGTTTTATTTTATATTTACTTTGGTATTACTTAGGTGTCACCGTAAAAAATGCGTCACAGGTGCATCACATGGTGTCCCACTAAATTTGAAATTTTAAACCTTTATCAATTGTAAACAAAGTAAGGGATTCTGCTCCCAATTGTGTTTCTGTTACTAAAAGCATCAATAATTGATTTACACAGTGTTATTTTTCTTTAAAAATGTAAAAATTTAAATAATTTTAGTAAAATAGGTCTTGGTGTCCCAGATGATGCACCTCAAACGCGCTTGACGAAAAGGACAATATTTTTTTAAACAAAGTTATTAATGTGATGGGAATTACTTCATGGTATCTCTGATACTGCTTAGTACACAATTAGGTCCAATTTCTTGGGAAAAACCTACATAGTAATTAACAAGAGACATTAATAGACATGGTGTCCCACATTTTTTCACTGTAGCACCTGAAACACTACATATTGAATCATACCAGAAAATCTCAGAGGTTAAGATATAAGTAGTTTTCTCACTAAAGTTTTGAATTATAAGAATTAAGCTTATTATTCTTAAGTTTGATCTTAAATACATGTATACTATTTTTTTTTTATCTAAGTTAATGTAAATCTTATTGTTTTATCATTGTTTGAGGTGCATCACGGGACACCAAACAAGTCTTGATCTAGATATAAGTCAAGTGTAGATATAAATCTACTCTATATTTCAATTTATATGTAAATCTTGATTTAGATCTTGTTCATGGTGCATTGAAAGTCAGAAAGCTGCACCTTTTAGTCTATGATTAGGTCATGTTTGAGGCAGTTAAGTGTCTAATATATTTTTAAAGGATTGTTGAACACACACACACAAAGGCCTAACACATAAATTTTTGGTTATAGAAACCTATTTTGTGAATCACTAATAAAAGAATAATTGGTAATGTATTTACAGACTTATATTTTTTTTTATTTCAGCATATATCAACAAAAAACAATATATTTTATATTGGTGTCCCGTTGTAGCACCCGCAACATCTTGTGATATAATAATAATGTTATAATAAATGCTTGAATTATCATTGAGATATTGCAGCAAATAATAGTCTATATATTTAGCTATAATGCAAATATAGAATAAATTATATAAAAAATCTTATTTAAAAAACTTTTACCAGTAGTGTCACAGGTGCTACAGTGTCCCATTTTTTAAATTAATCGCAAACATAACGTAAGTGCTCAAAAACTTCAATTTCTCTATCTAGCTGCTTAATACAATAGAAACATTTAAATTATACTAAAAAAGCAAACAAATAAACAATTAGTTGTACTTTAATCATCAAAGGTGTCCCAGTGATGCACCTGAAAAGCTAAAGTGGGTACCCCCGTTTGCCAGCTCTGTCGAGGAAATGTATATAGTCCAATTCATTTTCTATTGATAAATTCTTAAAGTATAATGGCTGAAGCAGTGAATATACTTAAAATGAAACCAAAAACGTCCACTTTAATTTTTGGCCTAATGTGACACTTTTTGATACCAGTACTGGAGAAACACTCAACTGTCAATCTGCTATAGTAAATAGTGTCTTATACTAACTTATAGACTTACTACAATTATTCAATAGTCAAAATAGTGGCAAAAATAAGAAAAGGATGGCACAGGCACAGCCACACACAAGCATTTGCATGATATACTATGATATAGCATCCAGTAAACAAGGTATTTTGTCATTAATAAAATCTGAAAAATTATTAATTAGTTTGAGTCAACATTACATAGTGGACATAGATATTAAATATGAATTTCAATATGGCATACTACCAGTACTACTAAATATCTTCTTTATTTCATTACAAATTAATATGTCAAATTTGTTTTATAAGACATCATGACAAATGTGGTGCAAAGCTGGTACTGGTGATGTTTTATTGTGCATACCAGGTATATTGAAATATTGAACTAATTTTTTTTCTACTCCTATATTCCTCAGATCAAACATTGGAGAAAGGAGTTCTAATTAAAATGGATATATAATACTTTTCAATAATGAAATATTAACTAATAAAAATAATGGTTTCAGAGAATGTTGAACAAAACTTTTCCAGTGGAGTCGTTTCTTCTTAATTACAACACTTACCAGTATTCTATCTGATCAGCAAATGAAGGATAAATCTGGTCCAGCTGTAATTTGCATCATTGTATTAATTATAAGTTATTTATATTTAAATATATTCCATAAAAAAAACTTGGATCTGGCTGTTTGTATTCTGTCCAGCAGATCAAATTTTGAGTTACGAAATGCTATAAGGAATTCATGGTTTAATGATATTGTTTCAATAGAGCTTGAACATACTAAAACTGTTAAAGCTAAATTTGTTATTGGACAGGATGCTTGTCTGATTCATCCAGAAAATAGAATTGACAGCTTTGGTTGTGAACGGTGGACTGTATCATTACCAAAGTCTTCAGAACTTACAACTTTCTTTATGAAACCAGCAAATAGTAATCAACATTTTAATTTTGTGCAAAACTTTTATGTTAAAGTGATGCATGGTATTGTTTTGAAAAGGATAGGAATTGCTGATATATTTTCTCAGCTCGTGTTGAAAGAACATGAAAAAGCATCAATGAATGTGTATTTCTTTGATGCTAGAACAGATGAAGAAATCAGTGTCACTCATTTTGATGGCAATAATAAAGGTCAAGAAAGAAATGGATACTCATACAGACCAGTGCAGGAAATTTTGTTGCCTAAAGGTTATGAGTTTATGATACAACTCAAATTGGATTTGAAATTAAGTGAGCTTGAAAAATTAAAAACTGGGATCAATACCGGTACTATGTCGGAGGAGAGTCACCATGGGATGATAGTGATTAGAGCTACAGATCAATATGGTCATTTGTTAAATGAAAGAACACAAGTTAATTATATTCCAGCTGTTTCATTCATGTTTACTGTTCACAGTGTTGAGTCTCTTAGCAATCATTTAGAGTTAGTTTTGGAAAAAGACAAAGAGTGGCTTCAGAAAGTAGACTTAGAGTCACAACAATTGAAAGAAGAACAAAAACTCTATCAAGACATCATCCTTGTAGATGTCTTGGATGTGTATAGAAATTTACCACAGAAAGTTTTAGCGGCTCATTTATGGTTAGAGGATAATTATGTTGTCAAATATGTGATGAAAACAGATGATGATTGTTATGTCAACATCAACGCTGTTCTTAAATCACTTCCAAACTGTAGTGGGACTAACATGTTCTGGTGGGGAAACTTTAGGACTAACTGGGCCGTTGAGCAGCATGGAAAATGGGTTGAGCTTGAGTATGGCGCCATGGTATATCCCAGATTTGCCTGTGGTTCAGGAAACATTGTCTCATCTGAAGTGCATTCTTGGCTTGTGCTTAATAGACAGAAACTCAAGCACTTTCAAGGGGAGGATGTATCCATGGGTATTTGGCTCTCTGGGCTCAATGTCCAACATATTCAGGATGACAGATGGCTGTGTAAGCTGTCTTGTGATAATGACCTGCTAGCTCTACCTGAGTTGTCTCCTGAAAAAATACAGTGGCATTGGAACAACAGCAAGCACTGTGCTACTCCTTGCTCGCCATGCTGAATGATTTTGTACTTTAATACATAACTGAATAAACTTTAACTGTGAGTTTTAAAAAGAAAACTTTTAATATAATTATATATAGTAATGTAGACTCACAGCAAATTAATAAAGGAGTCATTTAAAATTTAACATTTGAAAATATTACATCATCTATCTTATGTTGTTTTTTTACCATTATTTAATTTTGGGTAAATATAGGTCTACAAATGTTACAAAGTCAATCATTTAATACCAATTTTGAATTCAAATTTTTTTAACTTATTATTACCATGTGTCTTTCAATTTGTTAACTTGCACAATTTAGTGTGATGTAGAGTGAAGCAATGTTGCGAATTGTAATGTGCAAATGAACTGCCTACTTTGTTGTATATGTTGCTGTGTACTAAATTAATAAAAATAGTGTACCTTATTATTATTTTTTTAATTATTAATATCAGGTGGCCGAGCCTTGCTCGGTTAAATAATTTCATATACCCGAAGTCATTTTTGGATTTTTTTTTTATAATTACGAAAATGAACGATTGGATAAAGACTACTAATTCGAAAAATTTCTTTAGTATTCTGTTTGTTCTATATGTAAATTGGTACGTTCAGACATTTAATTTTGGAATTAGTATATTCAATTATGGCTTTAGTACGAAACATCGAGTGACGCAAATTTCTACGTTATTGGGGAAAACTTCAAAGACTTTCTTACAAGCCAATAATAGTAGGCCTACGATAGTTTTACGATAGTTTTACGCTGTCTAGACTGTAAGAGGACTTAAGAGACTTGATATTTAATCGCCATGTACAATTACATATAGAACAAACAGAACACTAAGACTGTCAGACCATAAGAAGTTCATACCGGCTTTTGCCATCCATCTATCCCAGTGGTGCTACTGGTGCTACAGCCCATGGAAGGATATGGCCTGCTTTTACACATCCCTCCATTCAGATATCTTCTAGGCCTTTCGTCACCACACCCTAACCCCAAGTTTTTTACTAAGGTTTATAGTTAAATCAAAAGTGGCTGCAGCGTACGCAAACTCGTTGACCGCTTAGAATATTGTGTGTTGGTTTCCTTTTCGAGTCGATGTGAAGCTCGAAGTCGCAGATCCTCAAGTTTCCTTAAACGCTCCTCATAATTTTCTAGCTTGACGATATTACTAATGATTGCATTTACGAATAATAACGTTATGTCAATAAAATATTAACTTCACGTCAATAATAATAATAATAATAAAATTATTATGTTTATATAAATAATGTTTGTCTAAATGAATCTATATAAAAGACCTTCTAAAAAAAAACAAAGATTTAGATCGAACAAAATTATAAAATATTTGTCTTCTATAAATTTAGAGTGGAATTGGCAATGCTGTTACATCTAGATCTAGTCTAGGAAAAAAAGCGATTGAAATCTGGCTGAAATCCTATAGCTCAGACGTAGACGTCTAGATCTATTTGTTTTCCTGAAAAGTTGTGAACATCTTTTCTTCTAGAAATTACAACAGAAAACCTATTAGATTATTATTAGATCTCTTCAACGCCGCAAACCTCCTGCTATTAGGGAAGAATAACGGCGAGCAACATGGCGGTTTTTTCGACGGAGAACTGAGAATCTAGTTGTAAGTCTAGAATCAAGACCTAGATCTAGACGTAGATTGTTTGTTTGTTGTTTTACATGTTTCGGATGTTCCTTCAGAATTGAAGATAGTTACTTCCTAGTCCAAACCTCCCGCAGGACGACGGGGGATGGGAGCGGGCAGGGTTTGAACCCGGGACCATCGATAAATCCAAACGACAGTCCAGCGTGCAAACCGCTCGACCAGGCAGACATCCAGATTCCAGATTCGGCGTCCATATCTTTCTTTTCGGCCTACATTATAGCTAATTAAAAATATACAATTAATCAAATTCTTATTTTAACGTGCCTTATAATAAAGGGATCAAGCGATTAATTTGTAGAAACACTTGGAAGCACTTGAGCGTCTTCAGATAACCACGTGCTTGATTGATGTTCACTGTTTTAAACCTTCAACTACGGTGCGCAAATATCTAGTTGTGTCTATTCATTCAAACGCGATAAAACTAGTTGCAAAGAAATGCTTTAGTGAACGGATGTAAGCCAGTGACGTAGGAGGTGTCAAGTTTTTTTTCCCTTTGACGTCGTGGGAAAAAATTTCATTCATAAATTCTCCATGTCATTCATAAAACCTTCAAACCAAAATAAGTTTTTCCATAATGAGACATTTTTCAAACCGATATAACGGTCGAACTCGAGTTTTCCCGATGTGGCCAATGAGCTGAGCATTTTTTTCTCACTAACATTTAGATACGTTGAAATTTTAAAGAAAATCGTTAGAGCCGTTTTCGAAATAGAAGGAAAATATATATATATACAAGAATTGCTCGCTTAAGAGTATAGGATTTAGGCCTAATTTACTGTTGGTACCATAAAAGAAATACATGTTTTCACTACATTTTGCTCATAGACATTTTTACAGTTTACATTATTATTGTGAGATTTTGTGAACATTGTCTAACACTTGGATGCCACAAGTTCTTGTTCTAATGGAGGCTTAATTGATTCAACATTGCATTTATTCATTTAGACTTGGAATGTTGTATATGTTAACCAGCTACTGGGTATGAGGAAAGTAGGCCGGCTTTGTTATTTTGGACACTTGATAGTAGGCTACAACTACTGGGTATGAGGAAAGTAGGCCAGCTTTGTTATTTTGGACACTTGATAGTAGGCTACAACTACTGGGTATGGGGAAAGTAGGCCGGCTTTGTTATTTTGGACACTTGATACTAGGCTACAACTACTGGGTATGAGGAAAGTAGGCCGGCTTTGTTATTTTGGACACTTGATAGTAGGCTACAACTACTGGGTATGAGGAAAGTAGGCCGGCTTTGTTATTTTGGACACTTGATAGTAGGCTACAAAAACGAATTAACTTCTAAACAGATCGCAAAGTCTGAAAGAAAATGTCACTCTGT
>JADKLZ010050451.1:0-12667 GCA_021533235.1 Biomphalaria straminea | reverse complement strand
AACACAGCGAACAGGCACGTAACACTATATTATACAAGGTGTTTGAACCCAACACAGCGAACAGGCACGTAACACTATATTATACAATTTGAGACCACTAACGAGGACAGACGTAAACTGCAAAAAGAGAATATAAATCGACCACAGGCTGACAATGTTCATGTCTACTCTGGATGTGGCAAAATATGTGGGTCACAGCTGGAGCTGCGCAACCACGTGAAATACTGCAGTCTTTTCTAATCTTTGGAGTCGAAGACAAGCTTTATATATAATTATATTCCTTTTCATTTGGATCTGTTCATGTTGTATGCGCTGTCGACCAGGTCTGGATTTAAGAGAGGGCAGCACCGTTCTCTTGTCCTCAGCAATTAGTGCGCCAGTTTTTCACTGTTTTACTCTCTCATGTGCTTTTGTCTCCCACGTGGCTGGGTCAATACTGAACGCTTTAGAGTATCTTTTTTTTTCTTTTCTGTCCTCCTTTATTAGGCATTGCCCTCTTTTTGTGTCCTCCTTTATTAGGCATTGCCCTCTTTTTGTCAACTTTTAAAATGTATAGCCCGTTTTCAGTCCTTCTTTATAAGGCAGCACCCTTTTTGTGTCCTCCTTTGGGTATCTAGGTGTCAGGCAGCCCTAGTTTTAGCGGTATAAATTATATACGCTATTATAAATCAAACTATCATAATAACCTTCGCCTTTCACCTATTGTCCTTTCCCTTAGTCAAGTGAAGTACTATCTAATTAATACTCATAAAATACTATAAGTTATCTTTACTATGTTTTTTCCCTTTTAGTGCTAATACGACGACTATATACCGATTGAAAATAGGTAAGGTTTGTTGTAGCACTTGTCAATGATTTTAAATTTCTATATTACATATATTGCGAATTTATTTAACTCGGATAAAAATAAATTCTATTTTATTCATTGTTTTGTCAATATGATGTTGGGCATTGGATTTCCCAATGACTATAACCTGGGGATATATAACAAAAATCAGTGGTCTATTTTGGTTCTTAAAAGGATCGCTGCTTGGTGGTGCGGTACGCACTTTGGACTTTCCTTAAGCTAGATGGTCTTGGGTTCTGCCAGATGCCCTCCCCCGTTGTCCTGCGAGAGGTGAGGACTAAGAAGTAGATGATCCTCAGCTCCGAGGTACCTTCCGAGACATGTCAAATATTTACAAACATTTTATTTAAGCTTTGCAACAATGTGAGCTTTAACAAGAATTTTTTTTTTAAATCCTGTTTAAAAAAAAAAAAGCTTTTCTATGTGGAAGAACTCCGCACATACAACAACACTGCTCAATAATATAGAAGTTATTTCTTTTATTCAATGCACGAAGCGACTTTGGGTCATCTCATGGAATTGAGTTGAGTGTCTGACACTAACTATGGTCGGAGAGACGTCGCCCACTCAGCAGTTCCTCCCGCTTCATGCAGCTGAACAATAAGTGCCACTATTGTTTTAACTTGATCCGAGAAAAGAGTGTGGGAGAAACAGACCAATTCCTACATATTTCTAAATACTGAAGTATTAATTTCCCTTTTTGGAATTAAACAAAAAATAATAATTTCGAGCAATACATCTTATAATTGTTTTTTTTTTTTTCTTATTTCTCTAGGGTAAGTTGAAACTTATTCGGAAAATGAGAGTTGGGGAAATAATGTGTAGATACATTTCATCAAACAAAGTTAATTGATATAAGTTTAAAAAAAAAACATCAACAACATGAGAAAAACTTTTGAAAAACATAATGCTTGTATAACATGTACTTGCATCAATTAATTCGGACCAGTCGTGTGATTAAAATTGAAATAGATCTAGATTAACAATAATAAATCTGTGCAATTAGAAATATTTTTACAAATTATTTTTGTTTAGCCCAATACCATACTCTTAGCTTTCCCAATATGCTGTGAACCTATCACTTTTCTGGAAGGTTGGAAAAAATGGGCGGAGAAGAAAGGGATATATATAGGTCAATGTTATCGTGTTCGCATTAAAACCAAATGTGTTCACTCAGAGCTTACGCCTATTCATTGTGAGTATTCAACCTATACAACCTCATTTGTCAAGTACAATTTATTTCCATTTTTCAAGTTAGTAAAAAAAAAAGAGTAAAGTTTCCCCTTTCAGACCTTGGGATTTATAGGGCAGATGATGTAAAGGTCATCTGTTGCTGTGACCCTCGGTTAACAAAGGTGTCAAGGACCATCGTCATGTTTCAAGATAACAAATAAAGTAATTAATTACAAATAGTTAAGTAGCTAATTGTTATTATTTTTATATTGATTTTTGTGTAGTCATGCTTAATCCGAGAATGGGATGTGGGAGAAATAACGTGTACAGACTTTTTACCAGACAGACAGACAGAGTGAGTTAGTTGATATAAGCTTTTTAAAGAATTTTTCCCAAAAGCTGGTATGCTTATATATACTCGAATAATACATCCCAGCTTTTGATATGAATACGAAACCACATGTAATGTTTTAAAAATGTATTTTATCTATACCTATGATATATGTTATCATTTAATGTATTTAAAAAACGCTCCTATCTTTAAATACTTTAACCTCATAATACAAACATGTGTCCTTTTTTAAAGTCTTATATAAGCAGATAAACAATTTGTGCGCTATCTAATCACAAATGCAGTGGAGTAGCTAGTCTAGGGGAGAGGAGTCCAAAATTGAAAGTCTCTCCGGGCACCCACTAGATGGGGGGGGGGCCCTAATGAATGTCCTTTTTTAAAATTTAAATATCAATATTACGCCATTGATTTGTAATGTCGCAATTCACGTGGAGACAAAATTACTAGACAGCATTGATCTAGATGATGTTATAGATGCCTTTGTTACATAGAAAGCACGACGTTAGGCGAAAGGAATTGAGATTTGTCAATTGTACACTTTCTCGACCAAAATTGTAAAAATCTTAATGATTACATTTTTGATAATATTACGTATAAACACCTGTTAGAATTTGGATTTAGATAACTATTAAACACATTATCTCATGTAATGATGTCAAATGTTAAAATGCAGGATTCTAAATGGTCAAGGCATTTCCCTGGCTCCTATAATATATAGCCAAGTCCCTGCACAAATGCATATAAATAGAATAAATGATTCTTAGGTATTAATATACCATTGTGGTGTTTATATTGTGTAGCTTGATAATACTTAAAAGTTACTAGATATTACTTCAGTATTACTTTATAATACTTAGGGGGTGGGAAGCGGTGATTCTTAATTCGATTACCTACGACATAGACCTAAAATCGAGAAAAAAATCGATAAAAAGGTAAAAATAGTTTTCCACAATAATTTTGATTGAGGAAGTCACTTTTGCGAGTGTTTTGCCAAGTGAAATATTATTTTTTAATGATCCCGAAAGGGAGAAAGACGCAATTAGTTTTGTGTGGAATGTCTGTTTGTCCGTTCGTTCTGTTTAGATCTTGTAAAAAAGAATAGATATTAAAAACCCGACATCATCTTTTAGACCTTTAAAAGGTATGATACTAATGAATTGTTTGGAAGACCAGGAGCGACACTTGGGTAGTGTGCCAACGGTCTATTCTAGTGTCACGTAAAATTCTTAAAACATAAGACGTTACTCCCTGTGACTTGATAGCGGAAGTCCAAGTCTAACTATTAGTTGATAGCTAATAATAAAATGTATAAATAAATCGTTTATTATTACACCCTACCTTTCTTTGGAGCCTGCCTTAGATTTATAACAATATATTTGCAAGTGCGGGGTTCTTTTCCTTAGATAAGCTTCTTAGGGATTCTTAAAAAATATATTTTGATAGTTAAAAACTCGTTAACCCCTTTCCTTTACTTTTGTTTCAAGTTCATAATTGTAGTTAATTTTTAAAACGCTATATTTACAAAGAAGTTCAAAGGTTAATCGTATATATTTTATTTATATTAACCAAAATGCTAATGAAGAAACAGTGCAATACCGTATTAAGGTATCAACCACATCGAGGCATTGGCTGTATGAGCATCAAATACAGCTAAATATATAGGCCTGCGTAGCCCTGAAAACTTCTTTTCTACTTCTTAATTTTCTTTAATCGTCGGACTCGGTACAGTGGCGGGGGTCTAAATTTTATCATTCCCACGGGCACCACTTGACAAGAGCCCCAAATTAGTGTCCGAAATGTGTGGTTTTTTTTTACATTAAATATTACGCATTGTCATGATGTCGAATGTCAAAATGCTAACACTTAAAGAGGTCAATCCCTCCGTGCACCCAAAATCACTAGCTATGCCACTGACTCGAAAACAAGCTTTATTAATATAAATACCCTTTTATTTTATTTAGTTCTAATTTCTTGCTATGGACTGATTAAAGTCAGACAACATGGTTTCTTAGCTGAAATATTTTTCTATTACTATCAGAATTTATCTATGTTGTGCCTTAAGTAAGTAAAAGATGAACAAGTCATATACCAGCTCACACACATAAGTTCCCTTTTCAGATCTTGTGGCCTATAGATTTTATTAGCTTAAATGAAAACTGACAATGCCTATTTTCTTTTATTGGTGTTTTTCATTATGAATGTCACCCACAAACGAGACTTTTGTCTATTTCTCAGAAGATTTTTTAAAATAAGTTTTCAGATTTTAATAAATTCATATTTCCAGGAATTTTTTCGAATATATTTTGCAATTTAATAATTCCACCTAGAAAAAGCGCGAGCCCAGTGCGACCGCATAGGTTGCTGAGGCCTAAAACCGGCCCTGCCCATTAGAGCTGGGTCATCTCAGAGATGCCGAAAAGTCCCAGAATTAAGACCCGCAGGATTCAAACCCGGGGTCGCTCAGCCACTGCGCCCCCATTTCAAATCATATTCTTGACATATTTCAGATAGAAAATTTTAGAACCACTGTTAGAAGAGACCAGTAGTTTCATAAATAAAACAGTAAAGTGAACGCTTGCTAACGTGAAGAGAAGCTATGCACTTTTGGAATGTAAAACGCGGCATTTAAGTGCATTAGAATGTTTATTGTTTATTACCGTATATTGTGCATGGCACACTGGATTTATTATAGGACAACCTATCTTCATACAATGGAGCTGAAGTGTTATTTTAATCAATAAATCAATCTATGTGTCAGTTACAGAAGGAGTTTATTTCAAATTTAGTTTTACATCTAGCACATATAGGCGAAGCCAACGCAGACCGCCTCTGAGTTTGTATGATAACACAGACTCTTTTTGTAATCTTGTTTAATTCAGACATATATCTAACTACTTAGCGCTAAATAATGTATCTCTCATATTTATCCCTCACCACAGACCCTATACGCAAGGACGCCCTTTGTAATTCCAAGGTATGGAATTATTCTAGTATTTAGCATATTGTTCCTTAGATTATTTACTTTGCTCCAATATTTGCTCAAAGTCTCATTTCACTAAGAATATATTTTCATGTTAATAGTTAATTCCTTTACAAGGAATCCTTCTATCCGTAATTTTTTTACCATGTTTACATTTACTGCTATTGAATCAGTATCGGACATGATGACACTTGCTGTAAATTTCTATTCACTGTGACTACTCCAAGCCTTTCCTGTCTCAAATGGCGTGAAGCAGGGCTGTGTACTGGCTCCAACACTTTTCAGCTTAATGTTCACCGCCATGCTGAAAGATGCCTTCTGCAGACAAAGATTTGGAGTTGGCATACTGTATCGCATCGATGCAAGCTTTTTTAATGCACAGAGACTCAAGGCAAAGACCAAGGTAAACTTCGACTGCATCAGAGACCTGCTATTTGCAGATGACTGTGCCCTAAACGCTTCAAACGAAGAAGACTTCAAAAGAGCATGTCTCTCTTCGCTATTGCCTGCACAAATTTTGGACTCACCATTGATGTTAAAAAGACAGAAGTGCTGCATCAACCTCCTCCAAATAAAGCTGTCACAGAACCAGACATCCTCATAGATGGTCAGAAACTAGCAAATGTAAAAAAAATTGTCTATCTGGGAAGCACCATATCAGCAAGCGCCAACCTAGATGATGAGGTTGACTTCCGTATTGCTCGTGCCAGTGCTGCTTTTGGCAGACTTCGAGAGCAAGTGTGGCAATGGAGAGGATTCAGCTTAACCACAAAACTGAAAGTCTACAGTGCTGTAGTTCTCCCGTAAATCCTATATGCATCAGAGTCATGTACCCTATACTCCCGCCACACCAAAAAGCTAAACTCCTTCCATCTACGCTGTCTAAGGAGTATCCATAAGGTGCGTTGGTCTGACCACATACCAGACACAGAAATTTTAAAGCTGTCCAACATGCACAGTATTAATGCGACAGTAAAAAGGTCCCAACTACGATGGGCGGGTCATGTAGTCCGCATGCCAGAAAATCGCCTTCCCAAACGACTTCTGTATGGAGAGTTATGTACAGGAAAGCGCTCCCAAGGCGGCCAATACAAGCGCTACAGAGATACCCTCAAGAGCTCCCTCAAGGAATGCGGTATCGACATTCATGGCTGGGAAGCACTAGCTTTAGATCGCTCCGCATGGCGAGAAGCTGTGAGACTCGGAGTCTCAAGATTTGAAGCAAGTAGAGTGGCCAGTGCGATAGAGCGCCGAACCAACAGAAAGCAGAGAGAAAAGGCAGGCCTATCTGCAACTGACAAAAATCTCCCATGCCACATATGCGGCCGGCTTTTCAAAGCGAGGATTGGACTTCACAGCCATCTTCGAGTCCATAGGAAATGAGAAATGTGCTCATCTTCGTACACGAAGGAGGAGCTATATATATATATACATACGTATTAGTACTTTCGTATTTTCTACGCCTTATAACCAAAGACTTCATTTATTGACTCCCCCCCCCATGTCCATGTCTTCTTTTTTGAAGTAACGTCTGTATTATATAAGATAAGATAAGATGTCCCGAATTGATTCACAAAGGTATTACTCGGTGAAAAAGATCTTAATACAGTTTATAGGATATTTATAATTATTATTTTAAAGCTTTTCTATATCGCTAATTTCATGCTTATAGCATGCTCAGAGCGCTTTGGTCCTATCCCGTTTGCGGACACAAGCGGGGGGGGGGAGAAGGATTAGGAGAAGGCTTTCTGTGCAGCCTTTAGGCGCTCAATAACACAATTTTGCCCGGGTGTCGAACCTCGAGCCCCCTTCAAAGGTAGCCGAGCCAAGCCAAGTTCAAGAGTACTTAGCCTCTCTACCACGCTTCCACGGGAAGAATCAATAAATAAATAAAAACAACACAGTTAAAATAAACAACCTTTTAAAAAACAAAACAAAGTTTATCCAGGGGGGACGAGCTACAACTTTAAACACTGTCTAGCAATGATGTAGACGTTTTTTTCCTTTGATTTACTTCAAACAAAATTATTGATTACCCATAATTAATTATAGTACTTATTTATTCATGTTTTGTTAGGTACAATAAAAAATAGTTTTGTAGTCTCAAGTATCGGGTAATGCATGTGGGAGAAACAAGCGTTAACAATTATTTTAGTGTCCTTAAGCCTAAAAATTTAGCCCTATCTGTGAACACTGAAGGATTAATTTCCCTTGTTGGTATCAAACAATACTAATTAACCACTAGAAATTATATGACTAATTTGCAACGTTTTAACTGGTATTATGCTGTCTACGCCTATATGAATAACTAGACCAAGAATTTTTCAGGGAATATTGCTTACGTCAAAAAATAGATATAAAAGCAATATCGTACATGCCTTATTTTGAAGTAGAACCTTCCATTGGTAAGTAGACCTTGGTTTTTGTAGTATAGATATAAGTTTAGATTGATTTTAGCTGAACCCTAATCACTCTAATATTGCTTATTACATCAATACTAAATCTAAACGCTATTAGTTTTGTGTTGTCTATCTTCCCATCCGTCCCGTTTAGATCTCGTAAACTAGAAAATGTAGGGAAAAATCCATTATAATATTTTAGACCATTCAAAAGTCTGATGTAACAGCTCAAAGCTAAAAAATATAATTTTTAAAATCATGTATGCAGGCATTTTTTTCATAAAAATACACCACTTTTACAACTAATCACTATTAATAGTAACAAACACGGGAGGCTATTAAGTAAGAGCTATAGGTATTTACAATGAACTCAAAACTATGGATTTTTTTAAGGAAAAGGTTTTTTTTAGCGGCCCCCGAAAGGGGAAAAGACGCTATTAGTTTTATGTAGCCTGACTGTCTGTCTTTCCGTCTGTCCAAAACTAGAAGAGAAAATGAAAATCGGACATCATGATATTTTATATCATTCAAAGTCCTGATGCTGCGACTACTTTTTTTCTTTTCTGAATGCGAAAAATATAATTTTTTAAATCAATAATGCATGCAGTTTTTTTTTTTCATAAAAACACCTTTTTTTTTTAGATCTATTGGTAGCTATAGATATACAAAAAATAAAGGAGATGACTATTTACCACCTCGAAACACAGTTATGCAAATGGTTTTAGATTTTTGGTCAAAAATATTTTTTTTACCATTATAGTGCTAAATTATGTAAGCTCTGTCATACTAAATATTACATTTACAGAAAATAATGTTTATTAAGAGAAAAAATATATTTACTATACAAATAACATTTCCATATATTGAAACAACAATTAATAAGTAGTTTTTTTTTCATATTATCGCTTGAACTACATTGCGTAAGTGCCATCATGGAATACAAAACTAAAGGATTTTTTTTTAAGGAAATGTTTTTTATTGAGACTTTGAATAAGAGAATGACCCTTTTCAAAACAATTAGATCAATGAGATAATCATTACAAGACATCAGTTAGGCATGTTTTATATTTAACTTCACATTCACTTTCATCTATCCTTTGGTCTGCTAAACCTTTGGGGCACCACACATGCCCTGTTAACCTTCTGTCTACATTTTTCTCTGTCATTTTCTTTTTGATAGAATTTCATTCTCATAATCTTTCTGAAAATATTGATACCTGCCTAGGTGGACCACCTCGGGGACCGATTTTGAGTTTGTGTTTCCACAAAAACTGTCTTTATAACCTTGTTAATATTAAGAAAATTAAATTCGTTCGCTAATGTTATATTATCTTATAAAATACTACATTAAGAAGATGATAAAGTCCTAAGCGTGTTTCTTGGTCAATAAATTCGTGCATGTTAACTAAGGACTTCAATTCTGCAAGGTCTTTGGTTTTCCTTGTTGGCTTAGGCAACTCATTCCATGCTCTAAAATCTAAAAACACTAGGGAAGAACGAATATTTGTACAAATTAGACCTAGAAAATGGAACGAGGAATGTGCCTTATCTTTGTGACTTTCGAAAAATTTTATTAGGTTTTGTTTTTGTATTTGAAAATTATTGTTCAGTGTTTTATGTATACCTGCTACTTCACTTCAGTATTCTGTCCTGAAGGGTTTGTAAATTCACTGATTTTACTAAAGGTGTTACCACAGTTATATACTTTGATGCAATACTAATTTAAAGTCTACGTAAAACTTATAGTCTCACAAATATTTAGGAGTAATCATTTTTATTATATATTGCATTATAGCTTATTTTAGGACATAGGAATGCTATTAACTTTTTAAAAAAATGTTAAAAAAGGTACTGTATAATTGAAAAATATACTATTATATTAAATAAATTATTATTATAAATTAATTTAACAGGCCAAGCCAAGTTGTCACATATATAAATATATGCCTTACGTGGCTCGTGACGTCATCTAGATTTAAATCATAACATCTAGCTAGTTTTCTGTTTTCTTGGGAAAAAATGCCTCGACTTGTGTTTTTTTGTGCAAAGAAACAAGCGATAGAAAAAAAAAATACTTAAGTTAAAGAAACAAGGAAACGCTAAGTACTGCCATTTATCTGAAATTACGGGGTTAATGATTCGGTGACCGGTCATTTCATCCCCGGTCACTTCATCCCCGGGGATGAAATGACGGGGATAAAGTGACGGGGGGGGCGGCGATGAAATGACCGGGAACCAATGTTTCTACTTACTCTATAAAATAAAACAAGTAGCAATAAATAATTAGCTACTTGGTTAGTTTTTTGAATTGATTGGTGTATGAATCATTTGTAAAATTTTTACTTAATACTAGAATGGGAATTGGGAGAAAAACGTGTCAAAATTTAAAAAGTAGCGTTTTTTTTTTGGTAAATTATTTTGTCAGTTATTAAGAGTAACAAAACAAAAAAAAAAAAACTAAAACAAATTAATTCCACTTATCTTACTTATGGTAAACTAGTAACACAGACTAAAAACGCAAAATACCTAGGTATTTTAATAAATGAACCACTGTCATGGAATCCCTATATTGATGAAACTATCAAAAAATCAAACAAAGCATTAGGGTTTATTAAAAGAAATTTCTATAATCATGTACGAACCTAAAACTAAATTGTTATTTAACCTTGGTTAGGCCAATAATAGAAAATGCATCCTGTTTTGGGACACCTCAACTCAGGAAAACATTAAGAAACTGGAACAGACACAAAATAGAGTAATGAGCTTCATAACAAACAAATATTTTTATTCGAATAGAGTAACAACTTTAGTAAAATCACTAAATTTAGAAAGCCTTCAGGGTAGAAGACTTACAAGTAAATTAGCGATAATACACAAAACACTGAACCATAATTTTCAAATACAAAAACGAAATTTAATAAAAAACCCAGAAAGACACAAAGATACAGGTACATTCCTTGTCCTATTTGCTAGGACAAATTATACGAATGCTCCTTCTTCCTAGTGCTATAAGAGCATGGAATGGATTGCCTGAGCCAGCCAGTAAAACCAGTAACTTGGCAGAATTTAAGTCATTGGTTAATATGGATGACTGAAAGCATGACGCGTAGGACGTAATCATCTTCTTTTTGGAAGTAACGTCTGTATTTTAAATAAGAAAAGATAAGATAAATCAAATTATTAATTCTAACAATAATTAAACTTTAATTTTTTTAGAACTTGATATCTGATCGCTTTAATGATTATATCTTCAAAATTTTCACTTGATCCGAGAATGAGAAATGGGAGAAAAAATATTATCAAACATTTCACCAGACGAGGGCGCGGTGGTTGAGCGGTAAAGCGCTTGGCGTCCGTACTGGAGGTCCCGGGTTCGAATCCTGGTGAAGACTGGGATTTTTATTTCTGGATTTTCGGGCGCCCTTGAGTCCACCCAGCTCTAATAGGTACCTGACTTTAGTTGGGGAAAAGTAAAGGCGGTCGGTCGTTGTGCTGACCAACTGTGCTGGCCACATGACACCCTCGTTAACCGTGGGCCTCAGAATCAGATGACCTTTTAAGCAAGCTAAGACCTGTAATGTTCTTAGAAGCAATTTTTCACAAATGTGTACCGTTTTAGAGATACGAGTCTCAGCAAGACCGACTCAAAACGTCAATACTTTTCTATAAAGTGCCTATCAACTGTCTTACACCATTCAGTTGACGACTTATGGCATGACACACAAAATAGTTCCGTGATCAGGAGCTTTATATAACACGAGAATGAAAAGTTTTCCAGGAAAGAAAGAGGTGGTCTGGCGTAATACAGGCGTATGTAAGGGACGGGCTCAAATGTTCAAGTGTAGATTAAGCAGAAGCGTGATTCAGTAAAGTCGTAGATTTGAATTGATTTAAATTTGTCTAAGTAAGTTAAAAGTAATAAAGTTCTACTTTCAGACCTTGCGATGATGTAAAGGTCATCTGTTTCTGTGGCCCAGAGTTAATGAGAGTGTAGTGTGGCCAGAATAACGACTAACCGCCTTTACTTTATCCAACTAATGTCAGGTTCTCACTAGACCTGGGTGGGCTCAGCGGCGCCCGAAAAATCCCGAAGTTAAAGATTCTAGTCTTTACCAGTATTCGAACAACGCGCTCTACTGTTCAGTTGAGTACATTATAAATTGTGACTAATCATTTTATTAATTTTATCTGTGTTAATTCTATATCTCCTTTGCAAGTTGAATGTAAGTATATGTAAATAAAAACTATACTCAAGTTTTCAAAAGGAAGCTTGCTCAAGCTTATTTCACTAAGAGGTTAATTCGTCCACATCGGCAACAACAGCAATTATAACTACAAATTAACGACCAAGCAAGGGCTAATGTCATTCTGATTATTGTATAGACCAGTTCTATTTCCTTTCCTTCAAAATATATGACTGAGAGCATTTTAATTTTTTGAATAAAACTAAATATCTTTGTATACATGAATTGAAGTCACAACTGATAGAAATTAAACTAAACATCCAATCCTAATGCTTCTAACAGTCTACAATAAAGGTAAAAACTCGATCTTAAAAGTAGCATTTCAGTAAGTTCAAGTTTCCCTAAAATAAAATATGTTTGCTTTTTATTGATTTAGCGTTATGTTTTTTTTTGTGTTTGCAGCTACTTTGTTTTTTGTAACTTATGGAGCTCACGAAAAACAAATTTTGCAAAATACTATATGGTGAGTGTCGAGGTTTGGAAATGAAACAGCAATAAGTAAGCTGTTAATTGTTAATTTTATGAATAGTTTGTGTTCAAATACATACAAGTGTAATATTTCTTAATTTCTATGTATTTCAAATCAAATTGCATGACTAAATGCTTGACGCATAGAACGTAATCATTTTCTTTCTATTTAATTAACGTCTGTATCATATAAGAATAAAATAC
>JADKLZ010050405.1:0-10451 GCA_021533235.1 Biomphalaria straminea | reverse complement strand
TGTATCCCGCGGCCTTCGTGAGTGACCTCCAGCTGTCTCGTTCCGAGAGGAAAGTTGACGCCTAAGCTGGTCTTTGAAGCGTTTCCGTGGGGCGCCTCTGTTACGTCGACCACCTTTTAGCTCACCAAAAAGGACTGCCTTTGGCATACGGTCGTCTCCCATACGGGATATATGCCCTGCCCAGCGTAGCTGTCGGATCATAAGAAGTCCCTCTATACTGTCCATACCGGCGTTCGCAAGGACATCGCTGTTTGTAGTGCGGTCTTGCCATCGTATGTCCATAATGGAGCGCAAGCATCTTTGGTGAAAGCGCTCAAGGAGTCTTAGCTGTTTTCTATATAGTGTCCATGTCTCAGAGCCATATAGAAGGGTTGAGAGAACCACAGGCTGGTAGACATTTATTTTTGTAGGTAGGCGAAGCGATTTGTTCTTCCAAACTCTCGCATGTAGGCGTCCAAAAGCGCTACTGGCCGTGGCCAGACGGTTATCAACTTCCCTTGAAGTGAGGCGTCATTTGACACTATGATACCAAGATATGTGAAGTGATCTACTACGTTAAGGGGCTGTCCTGTTTACTGTAATCCTTGGTGCTGAGTATGTTTCATTGGGTGACTTCTGGAACATGACTTCTGTTTTCCCGAGGTTTATAGATAGACCGAAAGAGGCGGCAGCGTAGGCTAATTCGTTTACCGCGTTCTGGAGGTCATTTTCACTGTGAGCTAGCAGGGCGCAATCATCGGCATAGAGAAGCTCCGTTATGACCATCTCCTTTGTTTTTGTGTGGGATAGTAGACGTTGGAGATTAAACACGTTGCCGTCAGAACGAAACCGGATGTAGATGCCTTCATGCAATCGCTGCCTCATTTGACCCAGCATTACGCCAAAGAAGATAGCGAATAGTGTAGGGGCAAGTACACAGCCCTGCTTCACGCCATTTTCTATTGGGAAGTGATCAGAAAGAGCACCATTGTGTCTGATCTGGCCTCTCTGTCCAACATGAAACTGCTTGAGAATGGATAGAAACGTAGGTGGGCACCCCAGCTTAGCCAAAATCCTCCAAAAACCATCGCGACTGACCGTGTCGAAAGCCTTGGTGAGGTCCACAAAAGCTGCGTACAGGTTTAGGTTCTGCTCTTTGCATTTTTCCTGTAACTGTCGCAGAAGAAATATCATGTCAGTTGTACCTCTACCACAGTGGCGTAGCGTAGGGGGGGGGGAGGGGGGGAGGTTTTCAAAATCCCCCCGGGCCCCCACTTAGGGGGGGCCCCCAAATGGGTGTCCGAAATTTGTTTGTAAATACAAAAATTTATATATTTGATTGACAAATAGTGTCAAGTACCAGTACGTTTTAAAATTAATTTCCGAAAGAGAAAAGTTAAAGTTAGTTTTACATTTTAAAATGCAAATCTTTAATACATTTGTTGCCGATTTATTTTACTTTCAAAAGAGATCAAACGTACTTGCAGCAAAAACTAAGAATATTACTCTCTTTGTTGCCACGAACAGGGGCGTCCTTAGCATTGCGAGGGGCCCTGTGCGTGTGTCATGTGCGGGGCCCCGTAAGGATAAACTATATATACCGTACCACATCACGCTAACCGGCTTTCCGTCTCTAACGCTGTAACCATATCAAGACAGTATGTACGCCTTAACGCTGTGGGCCTTCCTTATTTTTGTTACAAAACATAGAACATTGGGTAGCCATTGTTGCCTTACTATTGGCCGCGCTAAGTCCTAAATATACTGTATTGTAATTGTTCTGCATAAAGAAAATTATTTCAACTTAAAAAAAAGTTTAAAAATTACTCCCATGACCATAGCCTATAGGGACAAAAACACAATAAGCAACCAATCCAAATATTTTATTTCGTATATTAACATCGACATCCAATCGGATTTTATTAGAAAAATGTGTAGTGATAAGTTTGTGACAATAAAATCTCCGATCGCGGGGCCCCCCTCAAGCGCGGGGCCTGGGGCGGCTGCCTCACTTGCCACCCTCTAAAGCCGCTATTAGCCAGGACTAGGTCTGGCCTGCGGATACGTCTGTTAGGCATAAATCCAAAAGCAATATTTCTGAACTGTGATAATCACTTTCTCAACCTGGCAGCTTTTCATTCTGCTGAGATAGATCAAACAATTGTCACCTTTTTTTTTGAACTGTACATGAATTGTTCAACTTTTTTTTTCAAAATTAACCCCCAGATATCCTTCCTTTTGAAGTTATTATCACATCCTTCCTTTTAAAGTTCTTAAGACTGATATCTACTAGAAACTTTAATAATTCGACCACTTCTGGTTGTCTTGATTGGCACAAAAGGTTTTCTAGACGTTGGTCTATAACTCTCTGTTTCGTTTGTTCTAACAGTTTACTGTTCGTGGCCTTCGTAGGTATCATAGTACCCAGAGATATCTTTATCGAAACTCTTGTTCAAAAAGCGTTGATTTCTTCTGTTTGTTTTCCCATCCTTTGTTTATGATGTAAGATCTTGGTGAGTAATGTTTTTTTTATGACAACTGCTTTCTGCCATGTTTATCCTCTCAATTTCTCTCCGACAGGGGATTTCTTTGAGTAGTCTTGCTTTTGTATCGTATTTCACTTTGCTTTTCATCTGTCGTTCGTTGAGTGATGTCTCTGCATTTTCGATTACCGATGGTTTCAATAGTTTGGGATTAGTTGGAATGATGTCCCTGGGTCTTCTACTCATCAGTAGTTGTGATTCTAATCGGAGTATTTCTATACTTGAGCATAGCAATATATAGATCCTTGCTATTTGGGGATATAACAGATCCTTTTGCTTTCGCAAAAAACATAAACAATAAATATATTGAAATCCATTCAAGCTTTCTGCAAAATGAAGAGAAACGATGAAGCTGATCACCCAATCCAACGAAGAAGCAAAAGAAGGTATTGAATACTATGGATTCCCTGTAATCAAATGTGGGAAGCGTGGTCGAGAGGCTAAGTGCGGCTTGAGCTTGGCTTGCTTGGCTACCTAGAAGGGGGCTCGAGGTTCGACACCCGACTCGGGCAGAATTGTGTTTACTGAGCGCCCACTGCAGCACGGGAAACCAACTCCTAGATACCCCCCTCCCCCCACTGGTCCACAAATGAGATTGGACCAAAGCGCTCTGAGCATGTAAGCATGTTAGTAGCGCTATATAAAAGCTATAATAATAATCAAACCAACCAGAAAAAAGAAAAGACTTTAATGGAAGTTGAGTCCTAATGTAGGACTGTCAATAGAACTTCAATTCAAAAGTTTTGCGTCAGAAGGGCTGGACAGATTTCATATGGGGATGAAGGAAAGATTACAAAGGCTGGAAAACAATGGATACCTTTGGGTTTCTTCTTGAACCAAGACACCTGTTGGATGATGACACGCTTATGACAAACTGTGTTACTTTTTCCTGTTTGTATGATGAAATAAATGGCAAATCGCTTGTTCAATGATGTAATTGATGTACGAGCAGTTTTCATCAACAAACCAGTAATACAATCCACAATAGACATATTGCGGAAACAGCTTCATATGGTAATTACGTGTGCTCAAACCTTGCAGCCTCCTCCGAATACCGCTAACTCAGGCCACTTCCATTGCGTCATTCTCAAAGCTCAAGTTCATCAAAAACTATCCTAGGAGCACAATGACGCAAGAAAGGCTTATCATGGCTTTAATGTCAGTGAAGTCATAAATACTATAAAGTATAGATGTAGATGATGTTATAGATGTCTTTGCTGCATAGAATGCACGAAGTGAAGCGATATGATATGAGATTTGTCTCTAGTGCATTATTTAGCTAATAAACAACGGCATTCATTATTAAAAGAGTCTTAATAATTTTTTTTGTTAAGTTTTCTGATATACTGAACCAATTAGATCTTGGGCTTATATATTTTTTTGCGTAGGCCTACATTATGTCATTATATCATATGTCGAATGTGAAAATGCAAGGGGCCCCCAAAGAGGTCGGTCCCCCCGGGCCCCCGAACCCCTAGCTACGCCCCTGCTCTACCGGCTCTGAAACCACATTGGTTTTCAGATAAGACCTCATCCACTAAAGACTGGTTTAGTCGGTCGAGCAACACTCGACTTTAAATATATGGCGCAACGTTTCAGTGAACATAAAAAGAGCTTCTGTAACACATTTTAAATACCGACAAAAAAAGAAACAGATTGAGTTTTTAAAAAATTGAATAATTAGCAGCTGTATCTGTGGCTACTGGATAGCAAAAGGAAAAAAAAAAGTTCACTCACTCGGTAAAAAAATTCCCCTTGCCAGTTTGAACAATAAAAAATGGAAGAAATTATCTCTGGCTTAAGAAATGTAGGTCGCTGGCTTACAAACCTTTCAACGAACGAGTTGATAGAAAAAGTCTGTATTTGCTTTGTTCTGTTAAATGGAAACAAGAAAGAAGTGATAACATTGGAATGATAACATTGGATCTGTTATGAACTGACTAACAAATGAAAAAGTCAGTTATTTATATATGTCTGGGCATGATGATATCAAGACCCTACACACTAGTGCAGGGGTGGGCAACCGTTTTCAACCGAGGGCCGCATTAACAAAATTTGGGGGCTGGGGCGGGCCGCATACCGTACTTAATATGAAGTATATAACTGCATAATGTTCCGGAACCATGGAACTAACTTACTAGTTGTGTTTCTTGTGACTACTGTCAAATTACCTTTAATGAGAATCGACCTATTCTAACACTTGATAATTTTCAAACAAAAAGAAAAGAATGTGGTTCCATACAATGTGTTTCTTAATGTGTAGATATACAGCTACTGACACCCATGAAAGTCACGCGAAGGAACTGACGTCACCTTCTCTATCAGGTCATAATTTGCTTGGAAATATGTCATCTGGATCTATATCAGCTTTTACATTAAATGGTGAGCTGAGGGTACTGAAAACTGGTTTCAAGTTCTTGACGTCTTAAAATTTGCTTTAAAATTCAACATTCAAGGAATCCAAATAAGTCTTGTATTTTTCAGCCATTACACTAGAAATAGTTTTTTTCACCTTTCAGCTAGGGCATGGGTCGGCAACTTTTGAGTCGAAAGAGCCAAAATTTACAATTTAAAAAAAAAAATTAAGTTATAAAGAGCCACGCATTTTTTTCTTGCAACAATAAGTAGTGCTTGAACATTTTTTAATGAAAAATAAATCTGTTTATTTATATATAAGTAGTGTTTTTCGACAACAAATTGAATAATATATATGTGTGTGGCATTATTACATAATTATTTTATATCATGGTAACAACTCAAGCAGTTTAAGGTTTTCTTAAACACTAACTTGAACTTCGCTAACAAACAATTGAGCAAACAAATACAATGGGAGCGTGTGCTTCGCATGGTTTTAGAAAGTTCGGATACATTTGGCTCATAACTTGTTTTTAGTTTCAAACTTCTTACTTTATATTCATTAGAACATAATACGTCTCCTCATGCAAATATTATGCTCCGAATATAGCCAGCACACCAAATGCTCTCACTGTAGCAATCTGGAAGATTTTTCCATTCGCCGAATCAACTCTCGGCATTTTTTTGAAAGCTTTCCATTTTTGATGTGTTACGTTCATACATGTCTGGAGCTCCAACTTTTCCAACTTGATTTTCAAGTCTGTAAATTTACCACTTCATAAAACTTTACTTTATGAATCGACCAATTGCATTTCTAGAGATCCGGTGAAAATTCCAAATGGATCAATGTGGATTACGTAGAAATTTGTGTTGAGAGGATTTACTAGGAATGCTAGACAGGTTTTGTTGGTTTTCAACTGCTCAAATCTGTCAAGAAATTTTTCTTTGATTTTTTAAAAACTGTGCTCAAATAATTAATGTCTACAGTAGCTCTGATTTTATTGCGATGCTGCTTTAGACATTGAAAATGAAGTAACTTACCGCTATGAATTTCTTATGCAAAAAAAAAAATGTTTTTCTTCAAAACAAACCAATTCTTCTACCAAAACATACGATACGTTTCCCTTTTCTTGCAGTTTTAAATTCAGCTCATTTAGTTTCTGTTATATGAACCATAGAATACAATATTTGCAAATATTTGTCATTTTCTAATACAGTGAGAGGGCGCGGTGGCTGAGCGGTAAAGCGCTTGGCTTCCGTACTGGAGGTCCCGGGTTCAAATCCTGGTGATGGCTGGGATTTTTATTTCGGGAGTTTCGGGCGCCCTTGAGTCCACCCAGCTCTAATGGGTACCTGACATTAGTTGGGGAAAAGTAAAGGCGGTTGGTCGTTGTGCTGGCCACATGACACCCTCGTTAACCGTGGGCCACAGAATCAGATGACCTTTACATCATCTGCCCTATAGACCACTAGGTCTGAAAGGGGAACTTTACTACTTTTTAATACAGTGAGATTAATGCCTTTATCATTTAGGAATGTATTTATTTCATTCAAGCACAAAGCAAAACTTCTCATCACCTTACCTTTGGAAAGCTATTGCACTTTATTGGGAAGAAAAAGCTCGGAATATTGAGTCTCCATTTCGTTTAAGAATGATAGGGTACTTTTGACAAAATGCTGTTACAATCTTGTTTACCAAATTTATTACCTCAACGATTTTGGTTCGAATCGTTTTGGGCACAAGGTGCTTCTTTGGTGTATTATTCAGTGATACAAAAAAAAAAAAATGTCGTGGTTTATTTCGCTTCGAAAAATCGTTTTTGAGCCTTTATTTTTTCCAGTCATACTTCTGGCTCCATCAGTTGCTATTGAAACGATTTATTTAAATCGATCTTATTTTTTTCAATGTATTTTTTGTGCGGCATGCACTATATCTTTCCCTCTAGTTTGTCCCGAGAGCAGGAGCAATCCTTGACTTGTGGACCTTAAAAAGACATATAACTGACGAAATGGGCAACTTGTTCCTGTCTTTATGTTGCAAGATTAGCAAGTGATAGGACAAAAGAAAATTAAAAATCTTCCACCTGGCAACATTGACGATGCGTGTAATGGAGGAGGGGTGTTGTGAAAAGCGAGTACTAGTAGCTGAGAGATAGAATCCTAAACGATTCAGAACTATTACAAAAAATGTTTCGATAAAATAAATAATATTTGCATATAGAATTAAGCGTGAGCCTCAGCTTCACGCTTAAAGAGCCGCGTGTGGCTCGCGAACCGCATTTGCCGACCCCGAAGATATGTTAAAATTTTAAAGCTTTAATTTCGTTTGCTGGTGATATAAAATTTATTTAATGAGTATGTCATTACATTTACGAATTTACTGTAGCTTTGTGTAAACTTTACAGTTACTAGCTTATGGTTGGGATATTTTCTTTATTTTATTAAAAAGGTTGTTTTTCTCAGTCAAAGCTCCAATTAGTTGTTACCCTTGCTATCTTGTACAAGCCAAGCCAACTCTTCCAAGTTCTTCATAACATTGAATAAATACTGGCCTGGGCTTGTGTCTTTTACTGAATTTATCGAAACATTGCTATTAATTATAATCTTCGTTTACTTTAAACTTTTTAGAAGGACGTTTAGAGACAATGTTTCTTTAGCCTCTTCATTATAAGTGATAAGAATCAAAAGTTTCAATAATTTCTATAGATATTTACATTATTTAATTTTAATATATTTGCATTTTAATACGTGTAATGTGTGGGTACACTTGATTTATTTAGATTTCCGCGGGCCGCATAAAACACTTCGGCGGGCCGCATGTGGCCCGCTTCGTAATTTGCCCACCCCTGCACTAGTGCATGCTGGAGGGAAAAGGGAAACTCCGATGGTTTTGACAATTTTTGACATAATATGTGTTTTGATTCACAGATAATGAATATATTATTCTTTTTTTTTAATTTTTATTTGAAATAATAACTTAGTAATTGATGTTTTTCTGACGTTATTTTTCTGCGCATTCAAAACAGTCAGACTTTCACAGGGTTTCTATGTGACGTCACACTAACCTATTAATTTAATCTATTGACTCATTTTATAGCGTGAGACCATAGATACAAATTCTCATTAAAAAATAAATCGCCGTCTATACGGTTAGATCTAGGATCTTGTAAGCAAAGAACAAAATGCGTATTAAAAGGAGATTTACATGCTTGACTAACCACGGCAGTGTATATTTTCTCCCCTGACCACTTAACACACAACAAACATTATCGCTTGGTTGTCTTGTCATGACCGACTACACGTAGTCTAGACTAGCCTTACACTGACCAGTTTGTTCGAATCAGTCAGACACATGATATATTTACTTCTTGGGATAGGGAGAGGTTTAGATGAAAATGTTTTTTTTTTTCTCGAGTTGGTTATCCTAATGCTTTTACATCTCTCTCTCTATATATAAAACTATTGCATAGCTATGGACTATACCGTAACTAAGCTTAAGAGCCTGACAGCTACTGTAAGAAAGAAGCGATACGATTGGTTAAATCTAGTTTCCCTTTCAGTATTGTTGATGGAAGTGACGTATGTCTAAGATTAAAACAGAATTTCAAAGAACCCCGTTTTTTAGGAGGCGTGGCAAATTAACTGTTAGATCTATTAAATATAAAATTTTCTAAGCATTTAAATAAAAAATGATATAATGTTACTATTACAACTTTTTACGCAGAATTTAAATATGTCAATAATTAAAATTTGAAAAACTATGAGAGTTTCCCAGTTGTAGCCGATTTTCTTTTATAGTGCTTATATATTACTAATGACAGCTTACAGAATAGAGAGGACTTTTTTCTTTTTATACCTTTTATGAAGAGACCACATATTATATATATATATATATATATAATCTCATCCAGAGGCGTCACTAGGGTGGGTGTCACCCGGTGCGGTAAAATCAGGGTGTCACCCCCCCCAGCGTTCCACTTATTCTTCAAATAAAAAACTATCGTTGTTCAGTTGTTGTTCGTTAATTGCTGCTACACAAAGTTTAAATGAGTATCGATTTTTTTTTCTCTTACATATTATCGTTAATCATTACATACATTAAGATCTACAATTTTTTAAATAGAAAGAAATTAAAACCAACTGAGCAGGCTTTCCTAAGTAAACATTAAACAGCTCTTAATGGAAACTTTTGTACATTATAATCACATATAGTGGTAGTTTCATGAGGACAACTAATGAAAAATGCAACTTAATGAAAAGTATATTGATAGGTACAAAATTTTTAAAGAATTTTTTTAACATAAAAGTTTACAATAACTTTAGAAAATAAATATTTAAATTTCCTTTTCAGGATTTCAAATAGAAAACTTATTAAAAAACTTTAAATTCAATATATCTTGCGACTTCGTTTTCAATGAACAGAATTGCATAATTTGATTTAAAAAAATAGTTGTTAATTAATGTTTTAATGAGAGAACGTTGTTAGTTAATGTTTTAATGAGAGAACGTTGTTAGTTGATGTTTTAATGAGAGAACGTTGTTAGTTGATGTTTTAATGTGAAAACGTTATTAGTTGATGTTTCAATGAGAAAACGTTGTTAGTTAATGTTTTAATGAGAGAACGTTGTTAATTAATGTTTTAATGAGAGAACGTTGTTAGTTAATGTTTTAATGAGAGAACGTTATTAGTTGATGTTTCAATGAGAAAACGATGTTAGTTAATGTTTTAATAAGAGAAGGTTGTTAGTAGATGTTTTAATGAGAGAACGTTATTAGTTGATGTTTTAATGAGAGAACGTTGTTAGTTGATGTTTTAACGAGAGAACGTTGTTAGTTGATGTTTTAATGAGAGAACGTTGTTAGTTGATGTTTTAATAAGAGAATTAGAGAAAGTTGTTAGATTAGTTGATTTTTTAATGAGAGAACGTTGTTAGTTGATGTTTTATTGAGAGACCGTTGTTAGTTGATGTTTTAATGAGAGAACGTTGTTAGTTGATGTTTTAACGAGAGAACGTTGTTAGTTGATGTTTTAATGAGAGAACGTTGTTAGTTGATGTTTTAATAAGAGAATTAGAGAAAGTTGTTAGATTAGTTGATTTTTTAATGAGAGAACGTTATTAGTTGATGTTTTAATGAGAGAACGTTGTTAGTTGATGTTTTAATGAGATAACGGTGTTAGTTGATGTTTTAATGAGAGAACGTTGTTAGTTGATGTGTTAATGAGAGAACGTTATTACTTAATGTTTTAATGAGAGAACGTTGTTAGTTGATGTTTTAATTAGACAACGTTGTTAGTTGATGTTTTAATGAGAGAACGTTATTACTTAATGTTTTAATGAGAGAACGTTGTTAGTTGATGTTTTAATAAGAGAAGGTTGTTAGTTGATGTTTTAATGAGAGAACGTTGTTAGTTGATGTTTTAATGAGAGAACGTTATTAGTTAATGTTTGAATGAGAGAATGTTGGTAGTTGATGTTTTAATGAGAGAACGTTGTTAGTTGATGTTTTAATGAGAGAACGTTGTTAATTATATTTAGTTTTGCAAAGCTTCTTTTCACATGACGCCTTGTAAAC